>JANRGW010034859.1:0-15849 GCA_024733675.1 Psilopsiagon aymara
TACATTAAAGAATTTCTTCCTCATATCCAATCTAAACTTCCCCTGTTTAAGTTTGAACCCATTACCCCTTGTCCTATAACTACAGTCCTAATGAAGAGTCCCTCCATAAACCACCCTATGATCTGTCTCAGTGAGTCTTTATTGAGGGAGGAATCACACTCAGCATATGTGACCATCCCTCTGTGAAGCCAAACCAGATAAAATAATCAGGACAATGGGAGAGGTAATCTGCAGAATTCAGTGAAAAAGTGTGATATGAAGGATCAAGGTTAGTATCAGCCCTCTCTGACATCTTCATTGGCATTTGCAATTAGGGACTAATTAGCATGTTAATAGCATTAGTAGGAGATAATAAACTGGAGAGGATGGAACAGAGCAAAACAGTCTGAAGGGGACCCTGGAGAGATAAAAAAAACCCCAAACAAACACAAAACAAATTCAGCTTCTGCAGTCCAGGGGTAAAAGCATCCAGAGTAGATGCTGTGGATGGAGGAGGAAGGCAGGAGCAGGCAAGAGGAAAGCAGTTCAGCACTGGAGCCGCATGTTGGGCAGATGCAGGAAGCCCGTGCATTGGCTGCCCTGCAAACCAGGTCTTGCCTGAGAGCAGCTCAGCGAGCTTGGCAGTCTGCAAGGTTTCACTCGAGAGCTGAAGAAGAACCAGTGCTGCATGCTGGCAATCTGCAGAGCATCCTGCTGGGTGCCTTGTAAGAAAAACTAATATACCACGTAGAACCATTAATGCACCTTGACTTCGTCTGGAGCCATTTCACCTCAGGAAGCTCCACTGCATGAACAGCTCCCCTTCAAACAGCAGCTGCATGCCTGGTTCCTAGGTGGATTGGACACTCATGGGAAGGACAGAGGTGGCAGAGAGCTGCTGCCTTCACCCCAGCCAGGCAAGGCGGAGGGACAGCAGTAACTACACAGAGGTAGCAGCGTGCTCATGCTACTTGAGGAGACCCCCTACTCCTCAGGTGTACTTAGAAGTAACGCCTCCTCCCCTGCAGTGACTCATGCTCCTGTCTTTGCTCACTGTGCACCTTGTACTGACCAGCATGAAGTGCTGGATGTCCCTGCCCTCCAGCCACACTGAAGCTCCCCTGTGCCTGCTCCCTCACACAAGTCTCTGGACTGCTTTGTGAAAGCTGCACCAACACTGTCTTAATGGGACACAGGATGAGGGGTGGATCCTCAAGGTGGGACACCTTGGCAGTACTTGTCCTGGTATCACTGCTAGTCTACACTTATTTATAAGACAGATAGAATTGTTTTCTTGTAAGAAAATCCTATAATAACTCAAATTACCAAAATGGTGCAACCTGATTGTCTTTCTTATGTAGATTCTAAAGGACCTGCACCTCCTGGTGCAAACCAGGTGGCTGCAAAACCAGGTAGGATGCATGAGCTCATGGCGGGAGGATGGTGGAGCTGCAACCACTCTCACAGTGCTCTGGGAGCCCCAAGCAAGACAGACGAAACAGCACAAAACACACCTTCAGCAGCAATCCTAACTTGGCAATTAGAATAGCAAGGGAGACTTTGCCCATCCCCGTGTTGTACAGGATGAACAGGAGAGCTAAGACAGGCTCACCTGATCTCTGCAGCTCTGCTTCACCAACACTTCTTTCCACCAAATAACAAACAGCAGCCAGCAGGGTTGCAAGGAAAGGGCTGAGCTCACTTAAAGCACCCTTCATCCTGAGAAACAACTGCTCCTTTGCCTCTCATCTGGAGCCTTACACTCCCAAACCCTGGTGCTCCAGAGCTGGGCATCCCTGAGAGTCCCGTCTCCCAGTGCCTGATGATTCAAGCTGACCAAGTAGGCGTTGAGTCACTGCCACTTGTCCCCACCACCAGGAAACGAGTCACATCAGCCACGTCACAGTGTCTTCTCAAAATGGCTCCTCCAAACCCCTGCTGTCTGAGTGATCCAGCCCTTCCCTGGACCATTTGTAGAGTTTAAAAGTGCAAACAATTCAAGGGAAACCCGAATTTCTAAGTTGCCAGGACAAGTATTATAGGATGCAGGAGCTCTGGAGGATCTGCTCTGTGCAGCCGCCCAGCATCAGGAAGGGGCAGGAGTTTTATTGTCCAAAAGGGGATTAAAGTGGTTCCTGCTGCACAAGTATCTGGAGGCAGGCAGGGAGGAGGGGAGATGCTTTCCTGTGATTTGTGGGTTGTTCTCAGGCTGTCCTTGCTGCCAGGTCTTGGGCAATTTGATGACTTTTGTTGCAAACTGGAAGAACAGGAGACATATGTGAAGGAGGAAATCTGCATTCCTCTCGCCTAAGAAATCCCTTCTCACTTTCCCCCAAATCACACATACACCCAACCTCAGCCTCTCCAGGCTGGCTTGGACACCAGCTCCCCTCCCACACCCAGATGACCTACTCATCCAGAAATGGCCAGGGCCCACATCTGGGGCGTTATCCTCTCCTCCTTTCCTTCCCTGCCAGAGTCCTGCCTGCACACCCCTGCGGGGGGACACTTCACCCTCTGCTGCTGAGTGGGGAGGTGGGAAATGCCAGATAAAACCAGTCTCTTCCAGCAGCATCAGTATAAAGGGGACCCCAAGCCTCCAAAATGTACACCAGCCCCTCTGCCAACTGCGTACCAAGCACCTCCATACATCCTCTTCCAAAGGCATCCCTGATGGCTTGCAAACATTGGATGTCATACTTCTTTGTTCCTATTTCCCAGAAAAAAAATACACACTGGGTGCTCCTTTTCTATCAGACCAGAGGTCCACCAATACCAGGCAGGGATGTGACCCACTGGGCAGTGGTGGTGGACACAGCAATGGGCACGGCACCCAGGCCACCATGCCTTGATTTCTACAGCATCTCCCCTCCCTCAGATGCCTCTTCTGTCCCTGGAAGTGCTCTGTGTCATGCAGAGGTGAGAAAGGACATACACAAATCTGAAACACTGAGATGATGTCACCTCAGGCCATGAGACCAGGTATTTACAGGCAGAAGGCCAAAACCTGCCCAAGAGTCTGAGCCTGCTTGAGTCTGCTATGAAAGCCTGTGGGAAAAGTATGCATCAGGAGGAAAATCATTTGTGCATGAGCAGAGTCCAAATGTAAGCAAGAGAGCCCCCAGTTAGGGAACCAACTGCTGAGAGATTCTCCTTGCTTACTTCCACAGCACGTTACCACTGAAGCCTAATGATATCATCCGACAATCAGCTGAACACCTTCTGAGCTGACAACTCCGAGGGTGGTTAAAGTGAAGAGTGGCCAGCGTGTCAGCAGCATGGAAAGGTACCACCTGAGAGGGAGAAAGCAGGAGACCAGTGCAAACCAGCCTCTCCATTCTTGTGGCTGAGCAAAACTCACCTCCAAAAGAAAACCCCATCCCTGAGCCTCAGCTGTGCTGCTCTGGGTGTTTCTCACTGGTGAAAAGGTGAAGCTGAGACCTCACATGAAAACTGTGGCAGAAAACCCGGCAGCGCTGGGTTAAGCAAGCCCCTGCAATCCGGCTGTGGGGCGTCCGCCTGTGCAATCTTGGCTTTGCAACGGGTTTGCAGGTCCATTAAACAAAGCGAGACAGAAAATTGGACGCCAGTGCCTGCACTGTGGAGAGAGAGCCACCCAGGTCCAAGCCCATCTCACTGGGGCCTCCTGAGTTTCTTTTCCCCTTTTCTAAAGAAGATTAAAGACAATCCCTGAGTCGGACCCAGATCAAACACAACCTCACATGTGCTCAAGGGGAGCAACCAGCACCGCAGTGATAGAAATGAAGCACAGTCCTCGCATAGACCTTTCTAACTCCATGTCCACACCCAGCTGGATTTAGGGCTTCTCAGCTGGGGCGGGACCTTCTGGGTAAGAAGAGAAAAGGCTCCAGGGTGGACCTTGCTGCTTCCTATTCCAGGAAGGCAGAGCCCCTTTGAACTCAGTCCTTCTGCTGGAGAGAGTGAAATCTAGAGATGGAACACACCCCCCAGTGCTAATCTAGATTTACACCTTTGCTAGCGTCAATCATTGTGCTGAAAACATCACCAACCTGTGCATGTGCCAGGCAGCCCCAAGACAGACAGACAAGCCAGATGTGATCTGCTACACCAGCATTATGGGGCAGCTGAATTTCAGCCACTAGATTTGATCTTTTAAGCACCAGCACCTTGCCCTAGGCAGCCACCAAAACTATTATTAGGGCTCAAGGCAGCTTGGCTGCTGAATGCTTTCTCTGCCAGCATTGCCCCTTGAAAGGATGCACAATTCCCACCACGGTATCCCTCATTGCATAGATATTGGATTTGGGAAATACTTTTTTGCCACAGGCTAAACATTTTTTTCCCCCATGCCTACCCTTTCAAATGAGAGATTTTTAACTCTGTCTGCTGAGCTCTCCAGCTCTTTGCAGCAGGCTCCATCCAAATACCTGGGGAAAAGGCAACATGTGGCCAGAGGGTAAAAGCAGGTCTGTCACCAAAAGCCGCTGCCATCCCAAATTTCACCCAAGCCCATGCTTTCAGTGCTGGGGAGCCTGAGGAAGAGCAAACCTGCAGATGTAGCAAGAAAATGAAAGGTGTTGCAGAAGGGGGAAGGCAACAAACAGCCCCACACACCAGCATCTCCCTGTGAAATAGCTCAGTGGCCCCGTCCACAGGCTGGGGAGCTGGTGAGGAGGGGCTGGGATCCCCTAAAAACCTGCAAACAGCTTTAGAACAGCTCATGGCAGGAGCAGAGAGACAGATGCCTACTTCAGAGCTGACTATAAAAGCAAGACAGGACACCACCTCTCTCGCTACAGCAGCTTCAAGTGATCCTGAAACAGCTCCCCAAGCAGAGGCATAGGACCACCTGAGAAAGCCATGCCAAAGGCTGAAAGGTGTCCTGGTGCTGCTGTGGTGCATGCTGGATGCAATGGGCATCCTCAACCCAGCGCAAACGACCCTGTCCTCGGCTGCTCCTCCAGAACTGCTGCAGCTTTACAATACATCTTTGGATGTAACAAGACCCTGTTTTGCTCCCTGACATCACTTGATATTGCAGCATGTAAAAAAACCCTTTGATAATCTTGTTTACCAGGTTGTAAACTCACTCATGAGTTTCAGGAATAAGGAAGAGTGGGGGCCTTGTCTCACCACACTATGTTTCTAATGATCTCAAGATCCTCAATGGGGAATCATGCCCGGTTTCTGCAAACTGTTATCTAATCTAATTCCCTTCATCCTGTTACTTAAGGATTTACAACACACAGCCTCCCCTGAAATGGTTTCTGGTAAATTCTTTGAGAGCTCTTCTGGTCCTCACATCATCATCAGGGTCAGCCACACATTAATGGCAAAGTATTTATGCATCAGGTAACTCATTCCCTGGCAAGAGAGTTTGTCTATGCTTTTTAAATTCAGGAAGCATTTAATAGTTGCCACAAAAGCAACATGTTTCTCTTGGGTGAAGGCCATAAAGCCCTGAGTCACCATGGGGAATTTGGATGCCTCCATCTCAGCAGACACCTTCCATGAGCATGGTGGTCACAAGGTAAATCCTAATGCTGAATAACTGATGCTGGAGAGCTGTGACTCCAGCTTCCTCAGCCAGCTTGAGATGGTCATTTTAAGGAACAGCACTGCCAACATCAAGAAGTCAAACATCAGCATCTTCCAGCTTTCCCTAGAGCCAGAGAGCTAGAAATGCTCCCTACTGAAAAACAGGAAGGACTTCATTAAATCCCTTGGCTCTGGGACCTGCAGCTTTAGAAGTCAAAAGGTTACAGATATTGCTGTGGATGAAGCCAGGCTCCCAGCAGAACCTATAGATTTGACAAAGCACCTTATAGAAAGGTAGAAAACCCCAGTCGCCAAAGCCCAGCATCCTTCACTCTTAACAGAAACTCTGGTCCTGAGAACCCAGCATCCTCTGCTCACACCAAAACCCCTGTCCCTAGAGCCCAGCATCCTCCATTCACGCAAAAAAACCCCTATCCCTAGAGTTCAGCACCCTTGGCTAACATCATGCAAGTGCAGCAGCTGGAAAGCAGAGGCAGAAGCATCCACCACAGTGTTTTCTCCTTCCCGACCAGCACAGACATCTCTCAGGGAAAGAGGATCCACTGATTGCCTCCCACTAAAAACATCAGCCAGCTGCAGAGCTCCCCAGATTTTAGGAGACATGCTCCCTTTCCACACTGCCCCCCTTGAAGCCATCAGAAAGGAATGATTTCCAGGCTTACCCCTCTGTGCTAGACTTCAACCAGCTGCAGACAGGCCCATGCATATCCTCTTCCTAATCCTTCATGCACAATCCCTAGACAGTCCCTGGCTTTTATTATTTTCTGGCAGAAAAGAGCACCACGTTAACCCCTATGCACAGGCTGCAGCCTGAGCATCTCTCAGCACATCCCAACTTGGGTCCAAATTATAAATGAAATGTTCAAGTAACAAAAGAACTGGTGAGGGCCAATTGCCCATTAATATTTTAAATCCCTGCTAATTCCTATTTAACAACCTGTCCAAAAAGTCCTTTCTAATTGCTTCATACAGCAATGGGCCTAAAGTATTTATTGATATAGACCATAGAAGACTCTTCCTGTGAGGGGCTGGAAGCCAAGGGACAGAGCAGGCAGCGGCATCACTGGTTGTCCACTGAAGCAAGGACCCTGCACACCTCACCTCTGCCAGCAGAGACGAGGACCCTGCTACTCCTCCCTTCTCTGCACAGCAGTTCCCCTGGCTTCAAGAATACAAGATAAAGTCCTAACTGGAAGGTATTTTAAGGCACTGAGAATGAGGGAATAATGTCTATATGTGTGCTGAAAGGTCCTGTCCCTGGCATGGTGCTGTAAAACTCCCAGGGGATGGAGCCGCCCCTGATGTGTTGCCTCTGGGTAAAGGACAGAGGTTTCCAGACGCGAGGACAGTATGCTGGTGGCATACAAGAAACCCTCACAGGGCTGCAGGAAAAATGCAGACAGGATTTGCATCCCAGAGCCACACTGATCCCAGGAGCACAACCTGCAAGGGGAGATCCCAAGATGCGGTCTGTGGCCCCAACAGCCAGGAGCAAATCAGAGTCCGCCATCTCCAAGCCTGACCTCCTGAGGGACTCAAGGCTTCACCCCGGGAAGGAGCAGAGCCCTGCAAGATGGCTCAGGAGTCAGGTGAGGCTCCAGACAGGAGCTGCCCCTCAGTCCCCAAGCTCAGTGCTGACCTTGAAATGGCAGGGGGGCGGCTGCCATCACTGGCATCATATGATCCGTTACAAAACACAACGGGCTCTACTTAGAGGTTACACACTGCAGGACAAATTTAACACCCAAGAGTGTTCCCTATCCCACTGGAAGAATTTCTGGCAGGGGCTCAGTAATCGCCCACTACTGTAAGTGGCCAAGTGCCATCACATCGGTTCAGCTCCAGACACAAGGACCTTGTTCCCTATTTCTGATGGGATAGATGCTCCAGCTGATGGATGACATCACACAAGATGATGAATCCCCCAGTGGCAGGTGGGCCTTGAAGCAGAGAGTAAAAGGAATCTGGAAAAGATACTGTTCCCAAAAGCTTTCACTTGTTTGAGAAAGGTACTTAAGGACTGCAATTAAAAGTTGCATTGAAGGCACCCTGACTATAAAGCTAGGAAGTCCATTAAGAGATCCTTGGGGAGATTGATGCTCTGGTGGACATCAGAATAACAAGCAGATGGAATGGAGGCATCCTCAAAGAATACACAGCCCAGAGACTAATGCCCAGGGACTTCCCAATCCTGCCACGAGAAAGAAAGGCTCAACACCAGGAGAAATTGTCCCTGCTGCCACCTCACCAGCTGTATACAAACTCTTCCAGAACCATGCTGGCTTTTTTCAGGGGTGGAGCGGGCAGATGCTGCTCTGAAGCAGAGCCAGGAAAGGCACAGGGCAGGCAGAGTGGGAGAGGCTTTCCCAGAAGCAGATCTGGTCCCAGCTCAGCAGTGAGACAGACCTTGCCGCTCCCTCATCCTCCTCTCCTTCCCTTTCCTTTCGACTGGCCCCAGCCCCGCGTTTCTGGAGCAGCAAGAGTCAGCTCTGCCGACGCTGCTACGGGGCCCTGAGCCAGCTCTGGCTATAACCTCAGAACGAAAACATCATCTCTGAAACACAGCAACGGGAAAAACAGACAGGCGGACATGTGTGCACACATGAGCACTCCTGTAATCAGGAGAGCTCGCACGTCAGTGGCAAAGTTTGCAATAATGGGCAATTTGGGGTACCTGTTGTGACCTTCAGGCTCTGATTTCAGGGAAGGCCGATACTGTGCTTGGTTAGGGTGGGCTCACAGTGAGTAGGATGGACAGTGCTTTCTCCCAGCCCCTGCGAACACAAACCTGGAACCTGCTGCTCATGGTCCAATTTGCCTTCCAGCGTACACCAAGAGGCTGGCCCTATTCTGGTCATGGTGCTTATGGGAGGAAAGGAGAATTGCTGTGACAGGCAGGTGGGGATGCTCAGACCAGGACAAGGTTGGGCTGTGGGTGCCCCCAGCACCTGCTGCTAAGACCAGGTTGGGAGTGCCAGCATGGAGGCAATGGAGCCAGGTCAGACCAGTGACAAGACAACAGAAAATGTTGTCAGGCCAGCAGCTATTTTTATCTGCAAGGACCAACACTTAATACTCTTGTATCTCCCACAAAATGTCACTTGAGCTCCAGCAGAAAGCTTACACTGCTCACAGACAAGGGCTGAAACCTGAGCATGTAATCCCTGCTTCAGTCAAAAGTTTTAGTGGGATTCACAGCGTCTGGACAGGGGAAGATGAGAAAAAAGCCCAAAACCTTTCCCCTGAGAAATGATGGCTGGGGCAGAGGAGAAACAGGACACGCAGGTCCCCTCCTGGCACCATGTCTCTCTGCAGGGTCAGCTGCCACATCCTTAGGGCAAAGGGGACTTTGCAAGCCCTGCAGCTACATCATGGCCTCCCAGCTCAATGAGTCTTTACCTACACTAAGAGAGTCTTGAGGAGAGTAGAAGGCAGAACCAGCTCAGGTCAGCGTAGGAGACCTCAGGTCAGGGTAGGAGACTCCATTGAGGTATCACTGCCACCCATCTTAACAATTCCCTTCTCTCCACTGAGCATCTCTAATCACTTCAAACACCATCTCCACAACGCCCTTCCCTCTCCGTAAAGCCCAGACTGAGAGATGCCTGGGGTGTGAGGAACGGAGGTTTCCCTTACTTAATAAAGCCAAGGTAGAGCAATGCCATTATTAACAGCAACCTGCCCCTCCCTACTGATGGCAGGAATATTGCACTGGTAATCCCAGAGGAGCACCCCAGCGCTGCCCTGACGGTGGATGCAATAACATGGCCCCTCTGGGACTTGGTGCTGCCCTTTTATATTGTGGTGAGTGTAAATGCCAAGGGGGTCCTTTCCCAGATCCTCCTTTACATTGCAAGCAGGATTCAGTATCAGGGATGGATGGATGGATGGATACCCCCTCACTGATCAGGCACAGGATTCCTGGATTTAGGACAGCGTCTTTCGGAGGGGGGCCAAAACCTAGGGGGATTAAGGAGCTCTGTGCTGGGATGTGATGTGACATGGAGATGCCTGGTGTGCTCAGAAAATTAGGATACCACGTTAAGGGCTTACACAGAAATTTAGAGGAGGTGAATTTTGCTAGGGGCAAAAGGCATGAGCTCACGTTGTGCCTCAGAGCTGTCCTCAGCCACTCTCAGGTGGCTTTTATCCTTTATCCTTGTACTCTGCCTCTCATAAAATTAAAAAGGCTGGCTAAAGTGGTCAGGATGGAGGAGTGGGCAAGGAGAGGACCCAGTGGAGGACTGGCCCAGCCCCTCTGGGCTCTGCAGTCCCTGGGAATGGTGGCAGGATGCACAGCCATCGTTTCCCAGCAGGATGTGCAGCAGTTGGCGCAAGCTAATAACGGGCACTGAGAGGGAAAACCAGCTCTGCTAGCACCAGAAATCTTCTCTTACACCAAGGAGTGGGATAAAAACCCCGGGGAATATACTGCAGAGGCAAAACCTGTATTCCCAAGATGCCAAAAAGCAATCGTATCTATCTCCCATTTCTGAAATCCATTTCTGAAGCGTTGCTGGCCAAGAAACTTCAGTTGCCTGAACATGGTTAAACCAAATACATAAAAAAAAATCATGGACTCTCATAGTTGAAACTTAAATGGTCTCCACAAACATCTTGCGTATTTTCAAGGACACTAAGGAAAATCACAATTTTTAACCCCATTTTGTGGGCTTAAAATAGCCCAAGGGAAAAAGATATTTAGAACTACTCAGGAAACACAAAGCATAAAAAGCCTGTAATTATTTCTCTGCCAAGGGCTTGTCAGTTTGAAAATCCCCGCTCTTGAACAACTAATCCTTATGGGGAAAAAAAAACGCAGCTTCGGCAAGATGCATCATCAGTTGACTTTTGCTGCACTTTTCCAGCACAAAAGCACTAAAGTGGAAGGCATAGATTTGAGTTTTGTTCTGTTAGCAACTTTCACCTACAACATGCCTGATGAACTTCCCCAGCTGACCAAGCAGACCTGCAAAGCATTGTCCCAAGGTGAGACCAGCAGCTGCTCTGCGTGAGAATGGTGCTCTGCAGGCATCAGGCCAGGGAGGGAAGGACAAGGCAGATCTTCGGAGGCAGAAGTGCCTGAAACAGGCCAGTTCAAGGTGGGGATATATTTACTTTAAAAGCCAAGGATTCAGGGAGTTCCTGAGATATGTGTTGTGCAGTTGGAAACAGATAAAGACATTATTGGCATAGAAATTGTACTTCGTCTGGAGAAAGGGGATGGTCCATCTCAGCAGAGCAGGGTGGATTTGGGCTTTCTGCTTCAGCAGCCAGATTCATCACTTCATGTTATGCCGTCTGGATAAAGATGGGTAGCATCAGTGCTTCTGAACCTGGTTGCCCAGTAAGAAATGGTCCTATGAATCTAGCTGTGTACCCATACATATCCCAGCATCAAAGTATTGATCATGTTTCTTCCATCCTCACTGTAGCCACCAAGAGCTAGTTTCACCATGAGGTGAGGGGAAGAAGCGCTGGGAGCAGGCAGGAGCTGAGCATGTTTGGCCAGAGGTCATTCGCACTGCAAATACTTACTATGAAACTAAAAACAGGATCTGGTGGTGGTTCACAAAACAGCACATCGAGAAAGAGTGCTTCTCCCCCAGCCCTGCAAGGGGTGACAGCTTGGGCCCTGGCTCCACATCTCAATCAGGCAAAAAAAGATGCAAAGGTTATTTTGGTGCTGGGGAGGAAACTCCTGTAAAAATGCTGCCATGGGCACAGACGCTTTGATTCTTGCTAGGACCCAGACAGAGGCTGCCAGCACAGGTACACCAACAATCCTCCCCAGCCTGGTGTGCCTCTAGCAGGCTATGTGAGAAGCCTGTTACACAAGGCAGAGTGGATAAGCAACGCAGCAACTTCTGCAGCCTGGCACCCATCCATCAGTGCTGCCCAGGTTTGGAGCTGGAGCAGAAGGCATTGTTACACATCAATCTTGCACAGCAGGGGCAGGAAAATCTCATCCCTGCCATGGGCAGCTTTCACCCTGCCAAGGAAAAACATCTCACATGGAACTACTTTCCCCATGCGGGGCCCTTCACCTGTCTCCCATTACTTTCCCCTAACCCTTCTCTGTAACAGCACCTCCCATCAACATGGGTTTTGATGCCCTCAAGGTAATGCATGCAGGAAGCCTCTCCTACTTTCTGGTTAGAAGGCCAGAGCTGAAACAAGCTCAGACTCAAGAGCCCAGCCTACAAGATTTTAAGCTTCATTAAAGTTTTAAGCCAGTCCACTGAGGTTGCTCTTTCAGCCTTTCATAATTACGGATGCAGAAGGAAGGAGCAGCATTCACCTGAGCAGGCATCAAGAAGATTTGAACACTTAATGGCTCTCCTAACCAAGCTCCCATGTCCACATCACTGTTTAAAAGGATCTGCTCGATACCACTCCTGTGCTCTGCCCGGCAGCAGAGACACTGAGATATACATAATTCAGTATTTCAGTTTCACATCCCCAACCCAGCTGGCCACCCATTTGGTAATAGCCAGACTCAAGACAGATAATCCTGAGCCATCCCACCACACCAGAGACCACAGGCACCCAAGCCAAAAGGATGATTGGGCTCACGGTCAGTGTTGATATGGGCAAAGGGCCCTCTGCTCTTCCTGTATCCAGCACCTGGATTTCAGCATCTCCATCAGGCAATCCAGGCCTTGGCTTGCCTGAACCACGTTCTCAGAAGAACCTTTTCCTCTCCTTCAGCCCTTACAGAAGTCTACAGAAAGTGGTCTGCAAGCAGAGAGGAGACTGTCACCCCATGTCAACACCCAGTACAGGGCTGGGGTCCTACATACTCAATGCACACACAGCACAGTTGCCATTCCCTCCTCTCCTATTGCCTAGATGGTCCTCCCTAAGACCGGAAATGGAAAAGATTCCCCAAAAGGGTGTTCTAGGGCAGTCCCAATCTGGGCTTGACACAAAAGTCATTGAGCAAGTGTTTTGGGGTTGTCTTGACAAACATCCATCTCCATAACCATCAACCATGAATTTAATCATCCAAAGGCATCAAAATCATCCCTGTAGAGGCACTTGTGAACATGCCATTTCCCAAATTGCATTTCCCTCTTCCTACTTAAACACATTACTGCAGAGGTTAGCAACATTTTGCACAGTGAAGACACTTTTTTCCAGGAGCAAAGATTTAACAGAAGTGGCAAGTGCCAAGCAGAAATTTCGACAATGAAAGAATCCTTATGTTTTTACAACAGTTGGGGTTGGAGGGAAGAAATGACAACATTGACTCTTACAAATTAAAAAAAAAAATAAATAAAAAAATAAAATAAAATGCTGCGGCTGAGAACTGCCTTCATGTTCCCTCATCTGTTTCTCTTCCTTTTCCAAATTTTTACTGCCCAATGTTTCCCTGAGCTTTCAATAGCAAAGGGAAAATTCCCGCCTCACTCTTCCTGCTCAGCTATCTTGGGCAATGTTGTGCAGTGAAAAACGAACTTTTAATGTGGCCCCACTGGCCCCAGGCAGAGAAGGAGCCCTCAGTACACACAGGTTCCAGGTTCATCCAAGCCGCTCTGCAGCACAAAACTAGAGTACAGGATACACATCACAAAGAGATGAATTGCATCCAAAAGGTGGATTCTCCAGGAATCACTCCTGCCTCTTGTTGTGTTTTTAAGACCTCATTTTACTTCTTTGCAGGGCAGGGACTTTGCCCAGAGGGATTTCAGGGGCAATGTGGTTATCATTGCAGAGGAACAGACATACCAGGGAGGGAGATTTTGTATGGTGGTGGCAGTGGTGGAGGACAATAGGCTGAGGCATGAGGATCACGTGAAAAAGGATTTGTTTCGCTGTCAAGGGCAGAAAGCTCTCCCTAAGAGCAGTGTTAGGAAATGAAGCTCACAGGGGAAGAGGAGAGGCAAGGAGTGGCAAGAGAAATGTATGGATGATGGAGACAGGGGGACAGCTGGGGAGGGTCAATGCTGAGCTCTAATGGGCTTGCAAAAGCATGAGTATCACCCGAGCAAGCGTCCTCCAGCATGCTCTGCCCTTCAGCACATTGCCCTAGGAGGAGCAGGATGCCTCTGTGCATGGCAAACCTTTCATCTGCAGCCATGGAGCCCCAGTGACCCTCAGACAAGAGGCACCTTTGCCTGCCGGGGTGTGCTGTGATACAGAGGAGAGCAGTTCTCCTCCCAATATGTGCCTTCTCCTATCAATTCATGCCTTAATCCTACTGTCTCATGCCTGGGAGAAACACAAGCTCTCAATTGCCTTCACTCAAAGGTAGCCAAAGGCGGAAAACAGAAAGACAGGCATGACGTAAAAACAAGGCAAATCTGGAGACTGAGAATTCGTGCCCCCAATTCAAACATGCCCAGCAAGACATTATGAAGATGAACAAAGCCTTTTTCAGCTAGATGTATATTTCCAGCTTCATGTCACGGGTAAAGGAGCTAAATCTCAGCCAGGCACCAGTGCAGGCGACTTGAACCCAAAACAGGATTGTATTCATGGGCATGGGAAATGCTCTACTGAAAACAGGTAGGTGCATGCAAGCACGCAATGCAATATAAGAAAATAAATTGTTTGCATTGAACATAACATGATTTCACCCCTGTACTGAGAAATGTACATGCCACCCGCCTCAAAACTCAAACCCCTGTGGGAAGAAATCACCATTTTCAGACAGCCAGTCTACAAAATGCAGAGCACCTGCAGGATCCCTCACAAGATGAAGAAATTGGTCTTTTGTTAATAAGATCCCAGCAAAACATATAAGAAAGAAGACAGAGCCATCTGACAGAGAAAGGTTATCAGATACAAATAGGCTCAGGCTGCTACAGGCCTTTTGCAAAAACTTCAGGATGTCCGTAAATATTTTGGATGGGAAGCCAGGAATTACAGACTCCTTCTCCTGGGCAACCAAGGCTTGATGATCTTAAAAATAATCAAACAGAGCTGCAATAAGATGCCTGCTGGTTTCAGAGACCCATAGACAACCAGGGTGCATCCATTGTCCCTGAGCACCATCAGGAGAAGGTACCTGGAGACCAGCTGACTTCCTTCTGAACAGACAGGGTTTCTTCCAAGTTAAAAATGTTGAGGAACAAAATGGAAGTTGCAGGTTAGTGTAATTGCAGCTGTAGGCTTTCACACTCATCTGCATGGTGCTTGCCATGGGAGGGAGAGCTGTTAATCCCCACATATCTCTCCTGAAATCTATGAATACATAGAAATTCAAATTCCTCATGAAAACACATTTATAGGGGAAAAAAAATAATTTGGGGATCAATCTCAGTATTTAACCAGTATAAAATCTAAACATTTTTTCCCTGCTTTGGAACTACTCTTTACTTCTGTTACGGAGGAGATGCTTTATTAAATTGCAGGCAGAGGCACAGCCTCTCAGCCCAGGCCCCTGTCTCCAGTTCCCCACTTTATGTTTGCATCTGCAGAGGGATAAGACAGAGACAAAATGGAGTACAAAGGGACAAAGAGCACCTTGAAAAGAAAAATACCCAGGACACCACTCTCTTTTCCACTTCTCTCCACCTTGGCCACAGCCTCTTCTTCCTCAGACATCCTTCAACATTAGAGCATGTGAGTAGCCCCTTGGCTGAACACCACAGGATTCAGCAGAAGTGGGGAGCCATGAATCCAGATCCAAACCATACTCAAACCATTGGGTTTTCTCTTTCCTCAGAAAGGACTGGGATTTGCAGCCTTGCAAGCAGAATAGGAGACCAACTCTCACCCCCGAAAGTGCCTTTTCTCCCCCTTCAATTCAGAAGGTGCTTCCAGGTGCCCCTGGCTAAATCATGGGGCAAATACACAGGATCAGAGTCAGAAAATGCTGTGGGTTTAGGAGTGTTGAGAAAACTCCAGGACAGGGACAGACAGAGGAGCTCAGCCTCCCTGGCAGCACA
This sequence comes from Psilopsiagon aymara, assembly GCA_024733675.1. Lineage (NCBI taxonomy): Eukaryota > Metazoa > Chordata > Aves > Psittaciformes > Psittacidae > Psilopsiagon > Psilopsiagon aymara. Next base: position 15,417 of record JANRGW010034859.1, read on the forward strand.
CACAGCCACTGGCAAATCCTGCCCACACCCAAGACCACAATCCAAAAGCAGCTGGGGTTTACCACAGCATTGAGTTTAGACCCTGCTGGAAAGCTCCCCAAGGAATGACTGAGCAAGAAACCCAATTGTGGGCTCCCTCAAATCCATGGCTCAGCAAATCCCTCCTTGTGCCTGGCGGCTGCAAGCAGGTAAAGAACCAGGGAGGCAATGGCTGGTGAGCCGGGACGAAAGAGGACCCCAGCTGCCTCTCCAGCTGGTGGGGACAAAATTCTCATCAAACTGAAATACTCCCCCCTTTTCCTCCCCCAGCCGATTCCTCTCGGTGTCTTCACTGGGTTTGCAAAGATCTGAAGCAGTTCCCCCAGATCCAAGCACCCTGACAGGCACTGATCAGGAAAAACTGTGACACAGGGGAAGAAAGAAAAAGAAAGAA
>JANRGW010034859.1:15949-26636 GCA_024733675.1 Psilopsiagon aymara
GGGAGAGAGAAAAGGGAGAGAGAAAAGGGAGAGAGAAAAGGGAGAGAGAAAAGGGAGAGAGAAAAGGGAGAGAGAAAAGGGAGAGAGAAAGAAATAAAAGAAAGATAATAAAGGGAAAAACAGTCATTGCAGGTCCGAAATAAGATGGCAGAAACCACGGAGAGTTCCAGGAATGCCCAGGTCCCAGCCCTGCCAGTACCAGCCACAGCCTCCAGGGTCCCACTGCCAGTGATCAGGAGAAAGGGTGACCAAAGCTACTCCTGGTCTCTGCTACAAAGAAACATACGACTATATTCAGCTGCCTTGGTCCCATTGCTCCCTTCCAGGCCTTTCTATGAAACATTAGTTGTAAGACTCAAATTTAATTAAGGGCAGAGCGAAGGGACAAGATGTCAAATCTGTCCTCTACTCCCTTTGGAAAAGGAAAGCCCCACAAGTGGGAGGACAGGGGGTGGTAGAGACGGATGCAAGGTGTATTTTGCTCACCTGGCATTTCCAGTGCAGAGCCTGCAGCGGCCTCCACAACACACCTCTCATTGCTGCATCCCACCATTTCCCCCACACACTCGCCACAACAGGGCAATCTAATAACAAAAAAGAAAGGACCCACAGCAGGTCCTGGCCTGGCAGCACCCACCACTATAACCCTTGTAGGGATGAGGCTGCATTTGACTGCCCCAGAGCTGCGCTCATCGCAGCCCACAAGTCAGCATGTTTCCTCTGGGAGGTATGGGGAAGGGGGCGAGGATAGAGAGCCATTTGCTACAGGAAACAAGGTGCTGGGTAGGGATGGAGGGTAAGCAAGAAGGAGAGGATGCTCTAGAAGAAAAAAACTGAGGTATGGGAAAAGAAAGACCAGTGAGGATATCATGCCACAGACGTGCCATGTGTTCTGTTACCCTGTCCAGACCAGCCTAACTGCCTCCAGTGCATGGCCAGCTGGAGAACCCCAAGTTAGCACTGTACTCTTCAGAGGATGTCTTATAAGAGGGTAAAAGGACTTCTGGAAGGCATTCCCCACTGTAGCTGGCCTGACCCATGGCTCTCTGGAAGGCCCATTCTCTCCCATCAGCCACAAGAAGAGCAGAAAGTCCCATTTCTCCAGGCAAGAAAAAGCAAAGGACTGCAAATTACCAGCACAAACCACACAGACCATAGGAAGTCCCAGCTGGTGGGAGCAGGCTGCTCTAGAGCATTCAGCATCAGCATCATCTTATTCGTTCTGTCCGTCTGGGATTATCTGCTTCGCAACCCTTCCGGGCTGGGGAAGCTGTGCTACGGTTTGCAGCTAATTGCACAATTACATTCATTACCCACATTAAGCAAGATAAACAGCCACGGTGCTCCAAACCTCTTCCCCCTCTCCCCTCTGTGGCAGCAGCCACCAGACGAGCCTCCAGCCCATGAGAGGAGGCTGAGCTGCACTGCCCTGCACCGGCAGATCCCACCTTCCCCCTGGGTAGAGCCTGCTGTCATCTGCCAGGACCACGCTCATCCCCCGTACAAAGATGCAAGGTGTGATTTTAAAACCCAGGACTGATGGGTTTCTCAAACACATTTTCTGGTGTGTGTGTGTGTGTTTTCAGAGGTTGGAAGGACTTTTTTTCCTTCACATCCAGATGTGCCTCGTAATTTTAATTCACAGAGGTGGAGGCACCCACACGACCCCATGACTCCAGGAGCAGGGGATTTCGGAAGCAAGCAGAGGGAGCTTTGCAATGACGGCACAGAAGCTGGCAAGGGCACAGAGCCATCAAGCCATGCAAAGACAGGACGAGCATCACACAACTGCCTCCCTCGGCCGGCGAGCCCGGCATGGTGGGGGTGGCTTGGGGGCTGCGGCTGCCCCTCCGCTGCCGGCGCCCACATGCCAGGCCTGCTCCAAGACGTGCTGGCCATCTGCTCCTGCCAGCCGGGGCTGGGGCCGGGGCTCTGCGCCGTGGCTGGGGACGTGCCAAGCCGTCCCGCCGTCGCCACGCTCCCCAGCTGCGCCCCCCATCACGACCGAACCGCTGTCAGTGCTCTCAGCCCCCAGAACCAGCCAGCAGGGTTTCTGCATGCCACTGGCATCAACCATGGTGGGGCTTTGGGATGGGGATGTCCCAGGGGCTCCAAGCTCTCCCTACAGCTCTGGCTCCGCTTGGCCCATGAAAACACACTATGAGACACCTCTAGGCTTATCGGGCTCAGGCGTTCCGATCTTCATGTGGATTTTAAGCCTCTAAGGCAGCCCCACTCTTCCCATTGCTTCCAGCACCCCTCCTCATTTATGGCCAGGTTTGATGTTACTCCCCTAAAAACCTGCCACCCCAAAAGCTCACCCCCCTGGTCACCAGCACAGGGGCCCCACAGCTGGGGAGCACCCCCGAATCTGCTCTGCAGTCAGGGAGCTAGCCAGGGTGAAGCCTGAACCTTGTCATAGTTTAGACTTATCAGGTTTGGACAAGCGCCGCGGGCTGCCGCGAGATTCAGGATGTTCTGTAACCAATGTCCTCTGCCCCAAATAGATGCTGTCCCAGGGGCATGGCTCAAGCAGTCCCTCCCCAGGAGCCCTCCCTGCCAGAGTCAGGGAAGCTCGTCCAAGAACGACCCCACAGCCCTCTGAGTCTGTGGTCAGCATTACTGTCCAAACTGTCCACAAGTCCTAAGCTGTGGCCCTGGGCACCCCAAAGAGATGCTGAGACCTGGCCTGGCATCCTTTGTCTTTCAACCATTCCTCTCTGGGTCCTCTCCCAAGGTCTTCCTCTTCATGAAAGACAAAGAATGTAAAACATGTGCTTTAGTAAATGGTTCTTCAATTTCTAGAGTCCAGCAAGTCAGATGCTCGCTTAATACCGCCCAAAACACTTTCCATGGCTGTATTTATAACTAAAGGCATAAGTCTGCCGTCTCACGCTCTGTCATTAACCCTCTACAGCCTTCTTATAAACAGAGCTCAAACAGAGAGAATAGAGGCCTGTCAGAAAATACTGCACCTACTCATCTCTAATAAAACATTGCAACAGTCACCACAAGGAAGAAAAATCCCATCTTTCAATTAAAAACGAAACCAACCAAAAAATATCGCCACAAAATCAAACAAACAATCAAAACCAAAAAAAACCACCAACACCACAACACTGGCAAGTGGGATCCCAACCGCTTCCCTTATACTCCCAGCACTGATGTTTCACACGCAGACACCCCAGCCCTCCCACCCGACAAGCCGACAGAGAGGCCCCAGGGAGGATCGGCCACTTTACACCATCGCACTGCACAAGGAGTGTCAGTCACTCACGATAATTAACCAGCTATCGGCTTGAGGCAATTAGCTCAGTGCAGGAGCAGTGGCTCTTCCCCTTCCCCTTTCGCACTGCAGGCCCCATTATCAGCATCAGCACCCAGGCAGACGCCGCACGCTGTTACTGCACCAGGGTAAAACATAGGGACGGGCAGCTTGGGCAAAGAAAAAGAGGGTTTCGTTAAATACAGTCATGTGTAAAGCTCAGCAGAGCCCAAAGCGAACAGTTCTTTGGGACTTTGCTCCGCATTCTTCCCATCCCCAGTTAAGGAGTCACAGCACTGGCACATCAGAGAGCCCGGGCAGGGGGATGGAGGGAGCAGGGACATGGACCTACAGCCCCATGCCAAAAAAGTGAAATAAAATAAAATTCAAGGGGAATAAAATTCAAGGGGACAAAGATGCAACAGCAAGGAGCAGGAGTGAGCAGGAGAAGAAACCAGCCGTGGCACAGGGATAAAACCATCACATCTCTGGGAAACCACCGGCTGCAGAGCCCACTCCCGGCTCCGGCCAGTCACCAAACCAAACACAGCTGGGAAATAACCAGGATAAACAATGCCATCACCAGAGCCTAGGAAATACTTGCAGCATTTCCCTTTTTCATAATCCTCCTTGTTCATCCAAACAGCAAGATGGGCCTAACAAGAAGCCAGCTGAGGCATCGATTTCTTTCCCAGACAAGAGACATAGGAGAAGGGTTTCAGGTTGGAGCCAGCTTCCAGAGCTCCAAAGCTGCAAACACACGGAGAGTAAAACCCACACTCACTGCAAGTTGGAAAGGCATTTCTGTGGTAATATTCACCCCAGTTTCCCCTTAATGCTCCAAATGGAGGCACCAGCAAAGCAAAAAATGTGAATTAAATTGTGTTGGAAAGCTAAGGGAACGGGAAGACAAATTTTTATGAACAAACAAGCAGTGCACCCAATCTCGACAAATTTTTGCCTAAAAAAAATACCCCATACCGCAGCGCTCGCCTTCCCACTCTCACGGCAGCTAATTCTTCCGCTCTTTCGTAAACATTTGAAAACAAGGTCACGCGCACAAATTCTGCTTTCAATTTGCCTTGTATCCATAGTGATTAAACTCAGACCCACAATACGGGACTTAAAGGGGAAAAAAAAAACACCAAAAAACACAACTTTAAAAAGGCCTGGAGTAGGGCTAGCCCCCAACACACAAACCGGCCCACTGAAGGCTGGGGATGAGAGCATCACCAACCACTGTTTTCTCATACAGCAGTGACCTAGGAATGGAACCGCGGGGCTCCAGCAGTTGTGCTATTGCCGTAGCGAAGGGTCTGGCTCCGCAGTTACACCCTCCTCAAGAAACAACTGGCCCGGAGGCAACACAAATTTAACGGCTCCGAAACCCAGCCAGAGAGTGGGGTCCGGCAGGGACAGTGAGAGTGGCACGATCGGGAAGAAAATGAAAACAGCTGCAGAGGAAAGATTCAACAGCCTTCTCCCCATTCCCACTGGAAAGGCTTTTCTTTAAACAAAAAAGGAAAAATAGTTTTCTTATTGTCTTCCGCCCCTCCAGCCCCACACTTGTCAAAGGAGCAGCATCAGGACTGAAAGCTTTAATCACCTATGTCTAAATTTCATGCTCATCACAACCCCAGGTGCAGGCAAAGCCTTCAGCGTGTGACAGCAAAAACTCCAAAATCAGTGGGGCCTTCCCTGGTCCCTGACAAGTGCCTCAGTTTCCCCATCTGACCGGGGGGAGCAATAGCATTGTCCTGCCTGTGGGACTATTTTCCTAATAATATATAATATTTTCCTAACTCCATCCAGAACCACGTCAGGGAAGATATAATGCTCCTCCTCAATTTCTCAACTGAGCATCTTCTCAGATGCTCAGTTGGAGAAAAAAGACAGAGAAGATGGGGAAAACACTTGTCCTTGCCCCTCCACAGCCTCGGGGTTACTGAGGCTCAAGCTCCATAACCCCAAGACTCAGGCTTCAAACAAAACGCTCCTAAATGCCCAAGGCCTAACTTAAGCACAAGGAGATACTTCCAAAAAGGGGAGAACTGGGGCACGACAAGGCTGCAAGGGAGAAGCACAACTCACTATGCAGCACTGTAAAGCTGACACCTCTTGGGACACACGGCTCAGAGGAAGTAGAGAAGTTGCATGGAAGACCCCCAGCCCCTCATGCTTTCAGCAGGGTGCTGGGAGCGGAGGAAGGGAGCTCACCAGGAGGACAAAGAGACACTTACTTCTCATAGTCCAGCTTGCAGTAGAGCTTCTTGTCGCGGTAGAAGCAGGTGGTCTGCAGAGGCTCCTTGCAGGACGCGCACTGGACACACTGCTCATGCCACAGGCTGTCGTTGAGGCGCAGCAGGAACCGGTCCGAAATAACGCGCTGGCACCCTTCACACACCGACTTGGGGGTCGCGGCTCTGCCTGCGGGAAGGACCCGGGCGCAGGGGTGGGTGGAGGGAGAGGTGGACGGGGAGGCGGACCGCGCGAGGGGCGAAGAGAGGATCCCGCTGCTCCCGCTTCCCAGGCGCAGGCTGGTGGGTCGGGTGGGGGGCGAAGGTGTGCGAGGCGCCTCTCCGGGATCCGGGGAGCACTTGTGCCTTAGAGCAGCTCCGGGAGCCGGTCATCGTCCCCAATTTCGTTCCTTTTGGAAAGGTGAAGGCAGAACAGCAGCTCGGAGAGAGAGCGATTGTTTGAAACGGATATTGAAACGAAATTAAAAAAATATAATTATCTGTTGTTTTATACGAAGGAAAGGCCTTCGTTGCAGTGGGGAGGAGAGCGGGAGCACACAATTTAATGCATTCAAGGAACGAAACGGGAGCGGGGAAGGCGGGCGCGAGGGCATTGCCCGGCCGAAGGGAACGGCGCGGCGCTGGGCAGGAACGAGCCGCGGGGAAAGCTGCCACCGGGGTCCCTCGGTGCCCATCGCTCGTGTCCCGGCAAGCTGTCCCCTACCCTCGGGGACCCCAGGAGGGCAAGCGGGGTGCCCCCACTTACCCAGCAGGGAGGAGAACGGGGCCGCGGGGTCCAGGGCGTTCGGCAAACTCTCCTCCATCTTCAGCCCGTCCAGCATGGTGAGGAGCCGGGCCTGGCTAGGAGGCCGAGCCGCCCGCCTGCCAATACAGCCCGGACACACCGCGTTCAGCCCGGTCACCGGCCCCGCCGCTCCCGGCCGGGGCTTCCCCGTGCCGGCTACACCGCTCCCGGGACGCCCTGCTCCCCTCCTCCCTCCTTATCTCCGGCCAGAAGAAACCCCCCGAACTCCCCGATCCAGCTTCGCAGCCTCTGCCCTAGGCGGGCTTACAGCATCCCACCAGCCCCGCGGCTCCGACGTGTGAAGCAGCCAGCCCCGGGGCCCTCCCCTGCAGCGGGACGAAAGGATGCGGGACAGGAGGATGCAGGAAGGAAGGATACGGGGCAGCCGTCGGCAGAGCTCTGCCGCTTACCTGGGACGGCCCGGGCGGAGCCTTCTTGCGCGAAGCCGGGAAGAGAGACGTCCTCGGCCACCGCTCCGGGATGATCCTGCAGCGGCTTCTGCTTCCCCTGGCTGGCCTCCCTCGCCTTCCCCGCCTCCGATGCTGCCGGAGTGAGGACCGAGCCGCGGCGCCCTGGACGGCTCGGGAGGGGAGCGCACCAATCTGCGAGGAAGCGCCCGTCCGACTGCTGCCAAGGCACATTTCCTGGAGCTGATACCTCCCTGCCCGACCCCCACCCCCTGCCCTCCTCTCTCCACCCCACTCGAAATAAGTTTCCTCCCCGCTCTCCTGCCTGGCTGCAAGGCACCGGCCCCGCCACGCCTCGAGGGGCCGGCGGCTCTTCACGGCTCTGGGGGGCAAGACCGGGCCGCCCCGGCTTAGCTCCCTGGCTTTTATTTTTCCCCTTACTTTTTTATAAGGCCAGAAAGACGAAAAGGAGAAAAAGGAATAAAAAAAAAGGTGGAGGGTGGTGGCCCGCCACCGCGGGTCTCCCCCTAGTAAAACCGCTTGGAAACCAGCTCCCCTTCCAGGAGAAGCCCAGGAAGGGAGTTTTTGGGAAAAGTCGGTCCCGGCCCGAGGAAGCAGCGGCCGGGACGGACTGCGGTTCCCGGCGGGAATGCGCTCCCCCGCGCTGCGCGTTGCCTCGGGCGCCTCGCTCCCGCTGCCCCGGAGTGTTTAAGGAAAAACAGTGCCGGGAGGGGAGGAGGGAAAAACAAAACAAAAACAAAGGCGGAGAGCTGCCCCTGAAGGCTCGCCGCCGATGATGGCTGACGCCAAGCCGGGCCCGGTCCGTTACGGGCGCCGGTACCGCGGAGGCACGGGAGGAGGTGGCCTCAGGGAAGCTCCGCTCCGGCTCCTTCAAACCGCATCGGCTTCAGGGAGGGGAAACCCGCGGAAGAAAGATCCCGCCCGGCCGGGGAAGCTGAAACTTGGAGCTTTCCAGCAGCCCCGGCAATTTCCCGTCCTGCACGGCTCTCCCCTTCTCTCCTCCCTGGCGGGGGTTCGCTGTTTTTCGGGATGTTTCATGGGTTCTCAGGCCCGAAGCCACCCGTACCTGGGCCGGGACCGGGACCGCGTACCTGCTGCTGCAGGAGCAGCCTGGACAGCGCTGCCGCAGCTTCCCCCGGCACGGAGGAGGACCGGGTCCCCCCTCTCCGTCTGGCAAGGGAGAACCGGCTGCAGAGCTGCTAGAGACCCGCTACAGGCTCGTGGATGGTGGGAGGTTTTTAGGGGCTTCACCTCCTGTATTCACCAGTGACCTTGGTACCAGCCACAGGAGCGCTCCCAGCCTCTCTGTGGGGCATCCTCGTCACCGAGTGCTCCCCACGCCCAGATGACGTGGGTGATACAGGCACCAAGGTTATTCCTTTGAGAGCTCATAGGAAGTGGAGAGGCCACAGGTTAGCAGGGATGGATCACCACCCTGCCAAAATCCCCTGGGAGAAGGAAATAGACTCCCGGGATAGCCTCGCTGGATCCCAGTGTAACTACACTGGAAGTTCGGCCACAAAAGACATGGTACCATTGTACAGGTTGGAGTGAAATAGCTCTGATCCCTCACATCCAGAAAGGCTGAACTGCAGGAGGGAGTCGCTGGGCTCTGATGCCTCTGTCTTTGTCTCTCCTGAAGGTTCCCGAGCAGCTCCAGACAAGTTTCTCAATAGCCAGATCAATCAGAGTGACATTTCCAAGACACCAGCCCAGCCAGGACACGACCAAGGGCTCCAGACACTGCTCTTCCTCCCTTCGCAAAACAGCGCAGCCAGCCCAGCCCACTTCACCCTAGCCTTGCAGAGCAGTAGAGTTTCCCTCCACAGGAGTTAGCCCCGTGGGATGGGAAAGCCATCCTTTAGTACTGCTAAAAGCTGTGGTCCTGTACAGGGCACCATACATATATACTCAGACTGCCTGCTTGATTTGGTCTGCTCAGAGATGCAGGAACAGCTGGAAGTAAGTCCCCCCTAGGTGCTGTCATCTGGTGGTTTTCCCCCTCCTCCTCTCTCAGCAAGGAGAGGTCTGGAGACTGCCTTAACCTCACAGCTCTTGTGCACAACTTCCAGCTCAGTCTAGGAAGGATGGCGGCTTGAAGGATGGCCCCCAGCACACAGTGCCAAGGGGGCTGCAGCAGGGTGTTGCTGTCCATGATTTACACACATCCACCAGCTCCCACACAGTTCACGGGTACTGGAGCACGCCTGGTCTCCTGCAAAGGATGGTCATCAGGTGAACCACACCTTCACCTCAGCCCTACAAAAGATGGAAGTAGTATTTCAGCCAGCTCAGTGGAGCCTCTGAGGGCCAGGCTTTCCATGATTAGCCCATCAAGGGCTGAATTAGGTGCAGCAGCCCACATCAGCAGTGGCTGAAGAGAATTAAACTAGAGAAGAAGCAGGACTAGGCTTTCTCCTGACTGTAGGGTCTACAGGCAGCCAGGTGTTACAAAAACTATGTGGTCTGGAAAAAATATCATTGAACAGAAGCTGCCTGCCCACTGCATTGGAAGAGGGGCCACACATTTCCCCCAGCCATCTTCCCACTGAGGTTGCCCAGTTCTCCTGTTTTGTGCCAAGGAGCTTAGGTGGACCAGCAGGTCCACACTGTTCACTACTGGAAGGAGATCAACAGCACTCAGCTTTAGGGGTGGCTGGCCACAGTTGAGGCAATAGACATGGCTCCAGACATCAGGAAGCCAAATCCAGCATCACCTTTACACTGCACAACAAAGCAGATGCAGAATGATGAAGGAGGCCCTGGTGGTCTGGACCCAAAAGCATGCACACTGGAGACCAAGGGAGAGGGCAGTTACGAGTTGTGCTTCCCTACACGTGCTCCAGCCACCTCTCTTGGGACAGGAGTTACTGGACCAGCTAGTCAGCATCATCAGGGTGCTTTTAAAGCCTGAAACCAAGTTTTCCCAGAAGACAAAGCCATGCCCATCACTCAGAGACATCGCTCTATGCCACTTACCCTGTTAAGCACACACCACCCTTTCTTTCCTGTCACTCTCACAGCCCTTTATAGGCATCAGCTGCTGCAGACCCAGCTGGGCTGGCTGGCCCTGGTAGAGAGGCAAGCCAGAAACCAGCCCACAGCCACAATGCTGTTGAATATCCTTTGGGGGGACACAATCCTTTACCACTGAAATCCCCACAGCCAAGCCTGTCCCAGGAAGAGCTAATTGTACAGAGAGCATAGGCAGAGAGAAAAGAGTAGTGAGGGGTGGCGGCCACTGGCCTTAGAAAGGTATGGTTTGGTCCTTCTCCACCAAAACTGACAATCGGGGATTTACCAGAGCTTCTCTTTCTTTGTATCATGTTTTCTACCACAACATACCTCACCACGAAATAAAAGCAATCAATCCTGAAAGAGGATACACACACTGCTTCCTACTGCCATCAGCATCTCTAAGAAGTCCCACATGCTCTGAATCAGTGTAATTTCTTCTCTACTTCCTCCTCCCTATGCCCTCTGGTGCTCCAGGAGGTCACAAGTCAGCACAGCCTCTCCAGCTTCCCACCCAGGCGTTTGATGGGACAGCATAGAGCTGGGTGGGATGGAGAGAGGACCGACAGAGAAATGGGGCAGCAAAGAGAGCATGTCAGGGAAGCTCAGGTGTGATGGTGAAAACAGGTCAGGGCCCAGACCCTGTAAGAGGGTGGCACTCCTCTTACAGTCACATCACTGGTGTCTGAAAGCCATCTCGTATCTATCAAACATGATCTTGAATCACTAAATTCAGCAGGGAGAGTGGAGCTGAGTTAAATGCAAAGTTCAAACCTTTATAGCTAGGGCTTTATTTATTTATTTTATTCCCAATTCAGAACTGCTGATGTTGAGCTACACTAAAAACTGAAGTAGCCACTACATAGAATCATAGAATAGTTAGGGTTGGAAAGGACCTTAAGATCATCTAGTTCCAACACCCCTGCCATGGGCAGGG
>JANRGW010034861.1:0-28932 GCA_024733675.1 Psilopsiagon aymara
TTTTCTTTTTCTTTTTCTTTTTCTTTTTCTTTTTCTTTTTCTTTTTCTTTTTCTTTTTCTTTTTCTTTTTCTTTTTCCGTGTATGCATAAATAAAAAGAGCAGGCAAGCTGAAACTGTTCCTGGCAGTAAAATATTTCATGTTAGCTGGAGTTTGCCATAAGATTGTTCAAAATCTCAATGTCGCTAACAATAATAAAAAGGTTGTAATGTGACTGCCTGCTTTGCTGCATAGTTGCTTGGTAAATGAAAGGGGAAAGAAATGAATGTTTTTGTTCTTTGCTGTATCCATGTCACTTCTGGCCAGGAGCATCCTCTTAATTTCTTTCCTGCCTGCATGGGCTGTCAGACTCTCTCAGTTCCAATAAATTACCCTCCATTATCTGAACTTTCACTGCAGTTTCACTGCAGTTATCCTCTCACCATTTTGGGTTTGGACTTTACAAACAGAAATGAAAAAGCTCCAGCCAATGACTGATGTCAGTATAAGACACCTTAAGAGGAAGGTATAAAAGTATCCTTTTACTCTGTGGTGATTGATTGCCTCCCCACTGTAACTTAGAAAACAGTGTTACAGTGTTAGGGAGGCGTTTGACCAACCAATGTAACTACTGTCCTGTATGGAGAGAATCACAAGCTCTCTTGTGCTGATAAGCCTACTTCGAGAGACTTAAATCTGCGAAGAGCTGAGTTATGCGTGAAGCTTAGCAGGAGGTAATAATGTTACTTTTGTGTAAAAAAAGAAGTATGAAAATGAACATAATTGTAAAAATTAACAACAGTTGAATTGTAAAACGTGGCCTCTCTGGCTGTTATAATCTGAGAGAAATATTTGAACTGGGAACCAGAGACTGTTTAGTGATACATCTCTTCATGGAAAGTAGTGATTGTTGTGCTGAATGGTGGAGATGTAGCGATGTACCCTTATATTTGACTAGAAGCTGGTCTTTATGCTTTGCTATGTTCGAGGTAGAGCAATAAAGTCTTTCTTACTATTAAAATGGTGCATTTGAATATGGGTTCGCAGATGTGTTTTAAGACACATTTCATACAGCACTAGAGTTATGTCTGCAAAGCTTGTCCGAGTTACTGGGTTCTCTCTCTCCTTCTTTTGATTTTCTGTGACAGGATTAAAACCCACCATGATGTGACTCAAGCTGAGCTGTTGCACAAGAAGAAGCAGAAAAGACTGCTCTTGGTTTTATTCCAAAGCAGAATCCTTTGGTCGAACTGATCTGCCATTAACAGCACCTTTAAAAAGAGAAAGGGAAAACACCCTCAAAAGTAACTGGAACTTTTTGGTGTCGCCTCCAACAAGAAGCAAAATCTTTTATATGTTGGAGATTGGGAAGAAACAGGTTCCCTTCTAGCCACAGTTCTTTTCTGGGTCTCCTCTGTTATGCAGACATCAACTTTACATTGTTGATCATTCTAGCCATTTCTTAAGAGCTCGGTTTTCATTGCATTTGAGCCTGGTGCTAGAAATGTACAAGAAGGAAATGAGAGAAATAATTTCTCTCTCTTTTTGTGTAGATAAAGCATAAGTATAAATATGTGTACATATTTGTATATTTAAGTGTGCACACATACAGAATCCAGGTATATAACTAAACACATTAACCTAATATAAAAAGCTGAAAGAAAACTTAAGATTTGGGAACTATTTTAGTTATTAGTAGGGAAAGATGATTTGGAGCTCTTGAAAAGGAAGAGCTACTGTACTTGCATTAAACTGAACTGCAAACAATAGGAATAGGTAAATGCAACACCTTGGTTTTTCTACTTTGCCAAAGTCTTTTTCCGTTCTGTTCCTGAGTGATTTTAATGACAGACTGTTTTGAGGCATGTGAATTATGAACAGTATCCAAAATTTGAGCACAAACCAGGAGTCATTTGCTGTATTTACAGACCCTCAACTTATTTTATAAATAGAGTGCTGGTTATTATTTTGTCATAATAAAAAGGTGCTGGTTTGTCCACATGAAATTATTAATGAGCAGGGCATTTAAGAATATTACATCTCTGTAGAGAGGTGTGTCAGAGTTGCTGTGTGATTAAAACTTCTGTTCATCGGTTTGGAGTACCTCTGTTCTCAATTGGATGTAGGATAACACTTTTGGGGTGGTAATAAGTGGAAAGGACTGATGGGTCCTTTCTGACCCATTGAGTGTGTTATAGTAAGTATGGCAAAAAATACAACTTCTGCTGAGAAAAGTAGAGAATATATAATTGTACTCAGGAGCAAGCATCTGCAGAGTAGGTGCTCAGAAAGTAGTGAGTTTTGGGAGGAAACTAAATAATTATCTTTTGCTTTTCCTACTGGGGAGGTGAGAATTGTGAAGTGGGACTAAAAGCTGCAGCTAGGTTGCTCCTTGGAGAGCAGGATTCCTGAATGAGATGTGGATATGCCTAGTTCAGATCCTAGGAGATACTCGCAGAGGTGCTGCACTTCGTGAATTTTTCTAGACTTCTTTTTTTAATAAATTACACGTCATTCCGCCTCTTTAAGTGTCAGAAACGAGGGTCATCTCCCTGGGTGCACTAGTTAATCCTCTGAACTTTGGAATTTTGCCCTGAATCCAGGAAACTGGTAAGTTTTGTTCTTTTTTTAAAATAACATTATCAAAGGTTCAAGTCCTATTTCTGTGATGTAAAACTAATCCATTAGCTAGTGCGTTGTGAGGAGTTATGCCCAAATGTCAGGATCTTGCTGAGAAATCGGGGTTATCCCATTATTGTTTTCACAATAGAAGGGAACTGTTGTGTGTAATGTGCACTGTAATACCTGTAATGCAAGTTTATATACTACTCTGTTTTACAAGCATATGTTATATCTGCTGCCTGCACTAGGCTTAAAGCCTGACACTGAATTACAGAAGAAATCTAATGCAGTGTACTAGACACTCATATGACCAGCTCTAGTCTCATAAAAGGTTGCTCCCTTGACATGATGAGCTTCAGAAATTGATTCAGGTGTACTGAGAATTGATTTGAGAAGTCTCTCTGGCCTTATGGGACAGCAGTGAAAAGAAAGCTCAATAAAAGGATGTTGTAAAAGCAATCTGGAGTAATAGGTAGTAGCCATGATCAAGGAAGTTGGAATAGATGAACATTCAAGGGGCACTCTCACTTTGAATTTGTATTGTAACTGATTAAGAAAACAACATGATAGTAAAGGGCAGTTCAAACTCTAGAACTTTTATTCTTTTACTGTTATTTTTTTCTCCTTTATGCTAGGTCTTTTAGAGAGGTGCATAAGCCACAATACCAAGACACCTCTCAGGCATATTCTTTCTTTCTTTTCCTTCATTGTGTCTTTCTTGCTGAAATGTCTTCTCTCTTGGTTACGCTGGTAGAATATCACTGCCAAAGAAAATGGTGTAGTTGGCTGCGCAGAAGTTGCTACATATGACAAACAAATGAAAAATGAAAAAGAATAAAACAGACTTTAAAATAAAAACAACAAAAAAAAAAATCTACTCTCTCCTGGTTAGTATTCTTAGTAATTAAAGTAATAGGTTTTTAACTTTCCTGGTCAAATTAATGAAGCTATTTTTTAATATCTTTGCTTGTTACTGGAGGGCAGTAGAAGCTAAATCTGGAGGAGATTGTAGATAACCAGTTGACATGGATCCTGGGCTAAAATACTAGACTGTAACATGGAAAAACAGTGCAAAAAATCTACCTCAACACAAAAATCCTATTTTCAGGTAAATTGAAATTCATGTTGTACAGGGCAGTGAGCAAATTATTGCTTGTGCGGCAAATCAGAAAAAGTGAAAATCATTTTAGCAAATTCTAGGTTTTATTCCACGTATTTCCTTTAACCTGAGCTGTATAAGAAAATCTAACTTGTTTATATGTCTTATGTGAATGACTGGAGAGAGTAGCAGGACTTCAAAACTAGATGGAGGTTTTATGAAAAGTTTCTAACTCCAGGAGCTGCACTTCCCAAGGAAATTTTTGAAGCAGGAGCTGTGATGCAGTATACTCCTTCATGTTACAGAGGAGACAGTCAAGGCCCAAATAGGTAGTAATTTCTGTAAGAAATCAAATCAATTAAAGGGGCATAAATAGACACTTCAGTCCACTGATTCCAGCATAGACACACCTGCATATGTCTTTTAGAGGTCTGAAGTTAAGTAAGGCTTAGAATAATGTATAAAAACATTGCCCTGTCAAGCCCAGTATATTGATGGAGAGTTCTTATTGTTATCTCTTTATCCTTTGGATACATCATTCAGTTTTCTCCCTTCCTTAGACACCTTTTGTTTTTTAGTTCTCTCCTGGGGTTGTTTTATGAAGTGATTTTCTCAACTGAGCATGCAAGCACACTTGTTAGGATTTGACATATGTAAGCCATATATTTTATTATGGTGGATATGTTCTTATAGGATTCTTATTGATTTTCTTGTGTTCTAGTCAAAGATGAAGTGAAGCGATAATAAAGCATGTATGTGCCGGGCTTGTTTTCTTTACCTCTCTTGTGACTTGGACACACCATTGTAATTTTTTTAGATATGCCAGATGTGGTGGAGAAGAAATCTTTCTCTCAAATAAAACAGTGTAGGATTACAGCAGTAACTGCTGTCAGCTGCTTTGTCCTTTTTAGCAACCTCTTGTGTGATGAGAATCTTTTTCACTTCGTTTTTTCTTTTACCTCATATGAAGTTATTTTGGAGGTTTGCTCATAAAGGGTTTATTCCCATTTCTAGTGAAGCCAGTGCTAAAATTTGTATTGGTTGAAGCAAAGGTTAGGCACAACCGTCTAAAATAAATGCCGAGTATGAAATGATGTCCGAACACATGAGTTTTTGCAAGTGTGTCAAAATGTTGCTTATCTGTTTATTGATGTTGCTGAAGAAGTCTTTTCATTATGTTGTTAAGACGACAAAGAATACTTTCCTTGGTACTGGAAACTTGTACTGCTGAACCTGTAGATGAAAATTGTCTTTTCTCCATGCTGCAAAAACTAGAATACCTATAACTTAATTGTACAGATGTACTGCCATACAGTATTTTATGCAGGCACATTGTGTATGCCCAGTAAGGCAGAATTGATGGAAAAAAAAACAAAATTCATGAGAACATTGCAAGAATGTGAGAAGCTTGATTGTATGTTATTGCCCTCTTGAGGTTTGGGTTAGTGACCTGAAATACTGACAATGCAGCTCTGCTCTAGGTGAGTCAGCACTAGGTCTATCAAGCAACAGAACTTAAATGTTCTCCACTTGGTCACTGAAGACTAGGCTTTGCACTTGCCTTTCTTGATCTGATCTCCTTTTCTTTGTTCCCCTTTCTTAGTTCTGCATCTGAAAGTTAAAAAAAAATAAAATAAAAATAACAGTTCTTTATTTCCTAGTGAATAGAGATTGCATCTCTCCTCCCAGGGCTTGCTCAAGGTCAGTAACAACTTCTGCAAGAATGATTTATTGACTTCTCTACTCTGACCAGAATTGAAACCTTCACCAAAGGGCCTGTAGTCCCTAGACACCAGCTTGGCCTTCTTAGTCAATGTGCCAGAAAGATGGCTTTAGTTACATAGCAATTAAAAGACTTATTTCATGGTGAGTAACTAAGGGGAAGTGGAGGGCAGAGAGAAAAAGGTTAACACGCTCAGGCAGAAATAGTACAAAGCAGTAATTCTGTGCTTTTCATTTTCCGCTTTTGCTTTCTATATGTCTCTTGATTTATTGAACCATCTTTGGGAGCCTTGGAGGCTTTATGTAGAGGGTAAATATTACTGGGCTAAAAACCTGAGTTTACTTCATAGCATCTTAAACATTGCTTCACCAAGGGATCGAGGTCTATGTAATTGTGGACAATTCTACCATCCCTGGTTGTCTTTCAGATTCTTCCCCTTCCAGCTGTGGACCTGTTGGACAGTTTAATTCAAATTTGGTAAGAAAGCTAACAGCTTCCACAGTGCAGAAGAGGGGTGCCCTTAGTTCTCTGCTGAGAAAGCCGTAACAGGTAAACCTTTAGTAGGCACTACAGGCTACAAGTGAAAAAGATCTGTTGTGAAAATTGTAACTTGAAGGAAATTTTAAGTTCAAGTTTGTACCTTCTTCGAAATCAGCTGGCATACAAGGCCATGAGAAAACCGACTTTATCACTTCCCTTTCTCATGGTCCTACTTGTTTTGCAGTCAACCAGCTGCTTAGCATGCCTGGAAAAGAGATGTCCCTGTGGAAATGAGTGCAATGTCTGTGTGAATACCAAAGGCATTTTAGTAATACAGTTCTTATTGTTGGAACCAAGCTCATGTAGAATCAAAGCATTAAGATTTTCTTTGTCTTTGTGGAGGTTTTGGAGAATTAATGTCTTCTTATGCTGTAATCTTCTGGACTGTGATATGCCAGGAAGGAAACAATGGTTTTTGCATGGCTGGTTGAAATTATGTGCTTTTCTCACTGCTTACTGGTTTGTCTTGACGCTTGATGACTGGTGTGTCGCATGGTGGACTCCAGGCCTTCAGGTCTTACAAAACGGCAATTCTAGCATCGCTTACTGAATTACACTAGGTACATGGTGCTGGCTTTGTGAATTTTTCCTTGTTTGGCTGCAGGGGTGGATTGTATCGTGGAATAAGTAGTTTAGCAGATCTGAGTATATCCCTTTGTTATGGATAGAGCAGACAGTTTTTAATTGGTCTTGTAGGATGCTTGCAGGTGTATTTCTTTAGCCACAGTTTCCTTTCCCAGCTGGTTTCCCATGGTGAAGAGTTGGTGTCAGAACTCAATTAGTGACACTGTGGGGATCGGAATGTGATATAAGCCTTGTTTTGCTAGATTCAGTAGGTGCATAAGTGTTTTTATTCCAAATAAATATTATAAAGAAAATAATAATAAACTTCATTAAATATGATGATCACAAAGGGAGTAAATGGCATCTCAGACTTGCTAAGTCTGTGACATGGCTATGAGTTGAACTCCAAATTTTTGCGTCTCAGTATGGTGTTTTATTGACTAGATCCTACAATTATTTTATCAGGGAAGTGTTCACCACTGAAGTGTCTCTGTGCCAAACTGGCCTTAGTATCATAAATGAACTAGAAAGTAGATCTTTTCTTACTAAATCCTCTCTATCACATAAAACTTTGGAACATAATGCCCAACTATTTTTGAGATTTACAGCAAATAGTGAAGTCAGCACGAGTTCCTCCTACCTTAGTCTGCCAATGCATCTTAGTTTGTTCACTGCTGCAGCAAATGGGTTGCATGTCAGAGTTAAAGGCTGTTTTACCTGTCTGAGGTGGGAAAAGATCCCTTGGGTCAGTTTAGGAAAACCAACTTAATTTAATGTGCACAATCTGAATTTGAAATAACTCATAACTCTCTCAAGCCTTTTTTTTTTTTTTTTCAGTGCACAGCTTTGCACATCCACAGAGTTCCAAGTGGAATGCCCATTTATTTCCCATTGATAAGGTCACAGTAAGAGAAGTGTGAAAAACACTCGTGGCAAAGAGGAAATTTAGTGGCATTGTAAATTAGAAGCCTTGGATAAAATGTTAACAATTTTGACTTACGGTATTGTCACTGGACGCAATTTGAATTTTTACTCACAACAAATAGTCAAAAAAAGCCTTTGCTGAAGTGCGTGGCAGCCAGTCTTGCAGATTTTGGGCCCCTCTCTGGTAAGAGATAAGGCCTTCATCCTGTTGTAAGAATATTACTGTAATTTAAAAAAGACTATGTAATAAGTAGGCTATGTTGTGAGACCTGAAATAACATCTGGAGTTACATTGTATCCACAATGTTTCCTATTTTATCAAAGCTGATTAAAGAACATTAACATCCTTTGAGAACTGGAAATCTCCAAAGGTTCTATAAACAAATCTACCCAGCTTGTGGTTTCTCTGTAGTTTCTGTCACTGCAGCTTCACCATCAAGTGAGATGCAAGGCAAAAAACTCTCAAAGGGGCTATCCAACTTTCTCGTAAAACTAGTTATACCATACTGTTTCTTTTAAAATAAAGATCTTTCAAATTAATCCTCAAAGTGGGTGATGGTTATCTTAAGTGGTCTCTTAATGAAATGTGTTTCTTACCATAATTTTAGGCTTTCATGTAGACTTATCAAATTGTAATTAATTGGAAATATTGCTTTTACTTCTTTGGACAGTGGATGTAATCTTTAGTGAATTTTGTGCTTTATGAAACTCGTGGTTTTCTGAATTAATAGGTGACAGAAGAGAGCAAGGTCTTTAATTTGCTGCAAATTTTACTCTGAAATGATGTGTGTCAATGATAATCCTACAATGTGAAGGAGTGTTGGCAGCAAATGATAAAAAATGTCAAGGAAAGGGCAGAAGTGAGGAAGGGATTTTAGCATACTGGTATCATGCTATGTTCTCTTTTTGATAAGCTGTAATGACAGTGGCTGTCAAAGCTGTCAGGGTACTGAAGGGCACTTCTTGAGACATATCTCTCTGTTATTGACAGGCAAGGAAAAGTGTCTGTATGTGCCTGTACACGTGTATGTGGAGAGACAGAGTTTGATCCCTTTCATTCTGGATCAGAAGAAAAGGTGAAATGTGAAGCAGTACTCTGATTCTCATTTGTAATTATTGTATTTCCACAGTCTTTGGTGCTGTGTGCATAGCCATTTCTTCTGTGGTGTAATATTAGGGAGCTCATGTAGTTATAGGTAAGTTAATGGATATCTGATTTGTATATATTATGTAAATGCATGTTTATTATAATCTCTACCTATTATATTTATCAGTCCAGTTGGATTTTAGTTAACTGTAAGGCTTTCTAAGAAATGGGAGGAATGGACCTTTGCTTTCAGTGTCTTTTCCAAACCACTGCAGTAGAATGTACCAAAGTCAGATGCTATTAGGTTTCTAATGTCATCTAAGAGTGGGCAAATCTTAGCATGGAAGCATGCTCAGTACCCTGTCCTAATACATCCCAGCTTCATGAGACATATGTTAATTAATTGAAATATTGAAATATAAGCAAATGCTCACAATGAACTTGTATTTGGGATGAGGTCTTTGGGAAAATTGGCATAAATGAAGAATGGAATTGTCAAAATCTTGAATTTCTTCATTGGATGGATTTGCCCAATTCCCTGCTACAGCCATGCCCTGCCTTTTAGTGGGTCAGTGTCCTTTGGTCTCTTGTTTCGAGGGTAATATTAGCATGTTCTCTGCTGACATAACTCCATGAAAAAATTTGCAGGAGCAATTGGGTCTTTTTCAGTAATGTCAGTGAAATGATCTTGCTAATCTTGAACTTAACCTTGTAGTCACTGTGTGAGTTTAATTTCCAATTGTGCCAATATGAGTTTTGCCAGAGTAAACAGAGTGAGTCTGAGAAGCACATAAGCAGCAAGTTAGTAGAGATTTGTGGAACATGAGATGAAAGTATCTGACCTGTGGGGAGAAATACTGCTTGAATTTAAAAAATAACTACAAGGACAGAAGCAAATGCAACATAGCTATTTAAATTTCACATTCTGGTGGCTCCAATGGTGTACAGTTGTTGGGGGTTTTTTTTAAATTATTTGTCAGAAATATACCTGATATTATAGGTTATTCACTCTTCCTACAGCTAGAGAGCCATACGCAGATGTGGAAAAAAAAGTATACATACAGTTTGTCAGCATCAATATTAGGTGCACTGGTACAAACCCCTTTCAAGTATTCTGCTCTATGGCTGATGAGTCATTTAATTTCCAGCACCTTGTATGAATGGACTCCATTTTTTTCACTGACTGCTGTGGCCTTTCCATTGTATCGTGGAGCCTGAGCCATAAAACTGCTTTGAAGGAAACATAGAAGCTAACGTGTAACAGCAATACTGCTGGTCTGGGTTGCAAAAGTAACATCTTTAGCTCTCAAATTACCAAGTAGTTCTTAGGATAAGTGGGAAATTTTGACTCTAATCTTTTGGAAATATCTCCTCTAAATCAGTTCTCTATTAATTCTGCTGTTTGATAGCTTCTGAAATGGCCCTCAAAAGTACATTTTTAAATGGGACTCTTTCTGTCTTTACCCCTCCTCACCCTATTTTTTCCTGGTGTTTTAACATAATGGTTTTGAGGAAGAGCCTATGGGACTGGATGGCAAGATTTAAAGACGAATGCATGACAGATTATGCTGTAGCTAAAAGCTGTGTGATCAAAGATACTTGCTGTGGTTACAGTGGTGGTCTGCCAGGTCCTTTGCGAAGTACAAGTTTTGCACCAAAGACAGACTTCAACTCTTGTAAGCCAGAGGAAATACAAATGCAGAGAATGACAGATTGGCTCTTAGTGCAAGAGAATGACTTAACAGTTGTTTAATATACCATTTATAATTTCCCTTTTTTTTTGGTGATGATTTCCCTGAATGTTTCCTTATCTTTCTGGGCTGTCATTTGGCCAGTTGCCCTCTAGAGTAGAATCACTCAGTCTGAGAAGTGCTGAGTGTAATCTTCATGTTGTAGTAACTTGGAGGGCACAGGGCATGAGGAGAGTTTCTCTTCCTCTCCTTTTCTGTAAGGTAAGACCGGACTGGCAAAGCAAGGATTCCTGTTGCTTATTCTGTAGCTTAGCCAACCATCTTCTGCCTGCTGAAACATGAACAGCTTCAGTGCATCCAGGGTATTCATACACCTGCTGCTGCTTAACAATACAGCATGCTATGCAGAAGCTTGAAGAAGTTTTTAAGGCCTCTTCACTTAGCCCTGCTTCCCACATTTACATGACCTGCATAGGTAGAGAGGAAGATTCCTACATTAGGCATGCATAGGTTTTGAGGCCTTGCTAACTATTAGGAGCTGGAAATGTGTTTAAGGGTGCTGCCTAGCTCAGGATGTTGTTACATCCTAAATCTGCAGTCCAGAGGCTTGGTAGGAGTGCATTTTACTTCTTGTTATATGCAGCTGTACATATGTGATGAAACTGAATACTACAAATGTTTCTTGGCAGTGCAGAGACTGGTGGAGCAGAAGGTTTTTGCCCATGGATTCTGGCCTTGCTACTGCTGTTGATGTACATGCTGTAAAAAAGAAATAGGTGCCTTTAGTCCTGCAAGCACCATAGTCTAAAAAGAGTCTTTACAAACAAAGCTCTAAAACAGTGCTTGCAGAAGTGTACGTTAGAGGGGTAGCTAAAGTAGGTTTAGCAAGAAACAGCTGTTAAACCTGAGAGTGTCAAATTCAAATTGTTTGGTGAGCTAAGGACATATACTGGAGATGATGAGTCAAAAGGAATCACCTGTCATTTGGTGTACAGCTTCTGAATCTTGGCGATCACATGATTTTCATTTACATGCATACATACTCTTTTGAGAGTCCATTCAAAGACTTTTGATTCAGTTCTAAAATTTTGGTTTATGGTTGAAGGGACAGTGAACGGATACCTTACTGATTACGAAT
Organism: Psilopsiagon aymara; assembly: GCA_024733675.1. Lineage (NCBI taxonomy): Eukaryota > Metazoa > Chordata > Aves > Psittaciformes > Psittacidae > Psilopsiagon > Psilopsiagon aymara. The sequence goes on from JANRGW010034861.1 coordinate 11,367, forward strand.
TTATTTGCAAGCACTAGCACCTAACACAGCTCTTGAGAGGAGGTATCAAAAGTGGAAGCTTTAGAAGGCTGAGTGAGCAGCTTTGAACCATGAACTTCAATGTCCCTTGCTACCAGAAACCTCCAGCTGGTATTTCTTCTGTGGTAGGTAGCAACTGTGCTGAGACCTAAAGGCTTGATCCTTAGACCTGTGAAATCAGTGGCCCAGGTCTCAGGGGCATCAGTGATGAGGCCTGAAGTGGAGGTGTCACCTTGTCAGCCTCTGCTACAGTGCAAAATGTGGGCATCCTCGACCTAGCTCTTAGTTGCTGAGTAAAAGCAGAACTCTGTTTTGCATTGGATTTGTGTTTATTGGAATAGGTATTGTACACTTGTCATTTGGAAAAGTAACACTTAGATTCCTTGTAGTAATGAAAAACATCTATCTGAATCCATCAGTTACATTTTATTTAACAAACACTTCCTTTTCCCTCCACCCTTTCCCTTGTTTTGTTGTCACAGATGGTACCAGGCTAAGGATGAAAAAGATATGGTAAGTTATTGAGTAGTCATCCTGGGGCAGATTAATGAATTAAAATCCATGAAAAAAAAAAAATAAAAGTTACACCAAGACTTTCTACATTATTAAAATAACAGGTTTTATTGGACTGAATATGTCTACACTGGTGTTTGTATAAATAGCTGTACTGGGAATGGATGAGTGTCTGCTTTTGAATTCCCATATTCTATTCATTACCTCATTATGGCTTAACATGGCTTCTGTTACAGTGCTGGTTGTGGTAGTTTGATATGGCATATGGGAGAAAATGGGTAAGCACAAACACTTGGAGATGTGACCTTAACACTCAGCTAATGCAGCCATAGCAGGTTGAGAAGGGAGAGTGTTTGCAGCCTCTTTTGCAGTTTATGACATGATTTGTTAAAGAGACAAGATTTTTTGCTTACCATCTTATAGGTGGGGCCAGATAAATGAGAAAGATAATGGCTCATTGTTTCCTGCTCTTTGAATGAAATGTTTCTGTATTGTCTTAAAGCCTCAGTGGAGTGAACTTAACACAATGGGCTTTGTTGAAACAAAAGCACTTATGCCCCATGTCACCAGGAGAGCTACAGTGGAAATGCTAATTCAGTAGCATGGAAAGTCTGAGGTGGAGCCAATGGGCTAAATATGAAATATGAGATTCTTGGCATCAGTTGTTTACAACCTCTGGTTTTCTGTCCTGGATGAACAGCCTTTTTCACAGGAACATCAATTTTTGTGCCTTGTCATTTCACCAATTGCATCATGCAGGCAGATTTCAAATGCCTGAAGAGTAACCATAGTAACTGCAGGTCATTTAAATAAGCTGAAAGAAAAGGAATTCCCTCCCTTGTAAAACCCTTCAGTCAAACAGGCTCCAAAGGTACTGCAAGATTCAGATTCTCCTGTGCTGCAAACTGCTCCACTAGGTTTTAGTAAGGTACTATAGATTTGCACAGGTTGATCTGGTTTTAAGAACATCTACAGAGTGGGTGTAGCTTCTACAGGAAGACAGACTGCTGGCACAAGGATAGATTTGTGTCTTTATATATGTGCCTGCCTGTTTATTAAACAGAAAATCAGGGTGCTGAGTTGTTATTGAGAAGATTTATTGATCCATTCACTTATTAATTCTTGAATAATTCTCCCAGAGTCATGCTTACATTGATTTCAGTGAAACATGGTGCTGGTGATTCTAAATGTCAGTGATTTTTAGATTTTCTTCTGTAGGCATATCTTCATCTTTACTCTGAGTTTATAATGTGACAGTAGAAATGCATTTAATTTAATCATTTAATTGTTAACTTTCCTGAAAACAACAAGGACTAAATTAGGTAAAATTCAAGTAATGAAGCACTATGTACTGATTGGAGATACTGGTGTCTCTGCCAGTTGTTAAGAAAACTGTAAGAATACTTTAATTGTCTTGTTTGGCATATCAGTAAGAATTAAAAAGTAGGCAAAAATTTGAGTCTATTTATAGATTTAATAGCAGAGAATATCTTCCAACATCTTTCATTGAAGGCTAGTATTATAAATCTTATTATTATTAGACTTCCAAACACAATTTACTAATAAGTAATGATTAAGAAACAGATTTAAGTATGGGATATTAGGAGCTTATCATTTGACCTTCTAATGTTAACATTTTCTGCTCTTTGGAAGCATTCAGGTGCTAAGACGCTCTGTGCTTAAAGCTTTTTACAATACCCATACTGAAATACAGGCATTCGCATCCTTTTTTGGGCTAATGTAGAGACAAGTTATTAGTCTCTTTCCCTTGAATTTGGTCACTGCCAAAGCAGTATTCCTTTTTGTTTTGCATCATTCTTTCCCCAAATTCTTCTAAGGAATGATTCTCTAAGCACCTTCCAATCACTCTTCCAGATATTTTTCCTGACTTTCTTCCTCTAGTTGAGCCATCTTCACCAACTAACTTCTCTAGAGGGTTATCATCAACCCATAGTGCCTTCTTGCAACAAGGGTATTTCTGCTGGCTCTTTGACTTTAGTACAACTGCAGAGATCAATCGTATCTGTGTGGCAGCATGCTGAGCAGGCATGTTTTGGGGTCATCCCCGGAAGAAGTGTGTAAAGCTCCCTGACCTTGTGTTGACAGAGAAGGAAGTAAAGGTGACATTTATACCTCTTGGCAAGGAAGTGGGAATAAAAAAGAAAGGTAATATATCCTTTATAAACAGTTACAGGAGCTCTGAATTTAAGTGTCATTTTTCCTGTGATAAATAATATTGTCATCTTCCTGGCTATGTAGATGTAATATTTTCTTTCCCCTTGCCATTTCAAAAGTTTGCTTAGTTTGCAATCAAGTTCTCTTTTTAGGTTCTTTGTTGTTCCATGCATTAGAATTTTTTAGCATATTAATTTTTTTTCTATAACCTACTTGGGAAAAAAAAAATTATCTATAGTTTCAAATTTTCAACTGTGAAATATTACCAGCAGCACCTATTGAAATCACTCCTTTTGCATTCTATCCTCTGTTTTATGACACGATAGAGGAGGAATAATTAATCTTTTAGTAAGGTACTTAAGCATAATTATTCAGTGCTGTGTCCTTCCCTGATTAACATTCAATATTGTCTAAAACCTCTCAGATTCAGTGGTCTGAATTAATCTAGGGAAAATCTGAAGTCAAATACCAGATCTGAGCTTGGGTACAACTTCTCTGGCCTCTGCGTATTTTGATCCACAGCCATTGGTCTCAACAGATAGTGTTTCTGACTTCAGTGGGCTTTGGCAAAGACAAGCTAGCAAAGTGCTGTTTGGCAGTGTTGCCAATCTGGAGTCAGTTATAGCCTGGACTGTTTGTTATATAAGTAGTGAAGATTTTGGGGGTTAAAATTCTTTTCAGAAGTATACAGAAAGTAACATTTCTTCTACTGTATTTTATGGGAGGGTATCTCAGAATCATGGCAGTTTGAGAGCTGTGGTGATCTTGAACTATTTAATTCAACCTGTAGAGAATTTGAATCCACCTCCAGTCTCTACCTTCTGAAGTGAGGCTTAAATTTTTGACTGGTACCTGCAACCAAGTGTTACTTCTCTGTACTATGGTAGTTCTGGCCAGCTGTGGAGCCAAAACATTAGATGAAAAAACTTCTTGAAGAAGAAAATTCTTATATAATGGGTAGCAATGCAGATACACAGTGTGCATTTTGATAGAGAAATGAAATCACATTTACATTTCCAGTCTCTTAGTTTTTGTGGCAATGATTTACAACCCTATTACCTCTTGGCAATCCAAGGTCTGGAGAATAATATCAAGCCATCTGCTTGTGCCGCTGTAGGGCTGCTTGTAACCATGATGCTGTGTTGCAAATACATCACTGCAACTCACATGCTGGAAATCTTGTTGCACATCTTGGATTCCTATTTTTTTCTTCTTTTGCCTGCAGGATGGTGGCAGATGTGCAGGATACAGATGTGTTTTTCATGTGATTGGCTATGCTGTAAATAGTTGAAATTACAATCTACAGTATTTTTTGCTTTCCTTGGTACATAGTCTAAGAAAATGGGGAAGGGGCCTTTGAGGAAAGGCTGGCATGCACTAGAAACAAGATAAAGTCTTTTTTAGAGAAGAGAAATGCCATTTCTCAAAAATAGTTTTTGAGCTAATTGTCTTGCTAATTCTTCTTTTGATAACATTCCTCACTTATTGGCATCATGCTTGGATGCTACAGACACTAATTTGGGACTTAGCTGCCTTTAGGCTGAATTCCTTACTATGGGTACTATGCATGTTACTACTCCACAGCTTGTGTTAAGATCACGTATGCCCTACCACAGAAAGGCTCTCAAAGTTTTAAGTTTTCTCCTTCTCTCTTCTCTGGCAGCTCTGTTGAGGACTCATGCTGTTCTTCACCTTTTCAGAGAAGAAGATAAAGACTGATTGCAATGAATGTTGGTAACATGCAGGGTTGCAAATCAAGTTCTTATCTTGCTACACTTCTCACCAGTTTGGATGTATTATCTTTGGGATTAAGTTTTTCTTTGCTTAGTCTGTGCCAAGGAGCAGTCTATTGTGGAAAAAACAAGAAATAATCTTTTCAGACCCTGTGTAGTTATTGGGAAAGGTGCAGTTACAAATTGGTATTGCTGAAGTTCCTAATTCCTAACTGGAGAACACTGCTTGACAATCCTGATAATTTCTGGTTTAAGATACGTTTTGTTAATTTTTTTGACTTTGAGCTGTAGAGAGCAGGTTAAATGGGAGTAACTCTCAGGAGGTGACTGGGGTCAGCAATGTTATAGGTAATAAAAGAGAGAAATAGGCAGACCAAACCCCCTGTTTTCTGGTCATTAATGTGATATAGCACGTAATCTAGCTGCTTTTAATTATTCATTACGTTGGAAAGGTTTACGGTAGCAGACAAAAAGACAACATCTCAGAGAATAGATTGTAACGCCATTCTGAACTGCGGAGTGTGCGGGAATTTGCTCTTCATTTTGCCTACTTGTGTTTCTCCACTTAATGAAGATTTGGTCCATAGTGTCCCAAATGTATCTCATGTTACTCTTGTTATTCATTCATAATCAACTGTATAAATGAATACCTAGCAAGTTCCCTGAAGGACTGCAGACAAGAGCAGGAAATTTCTTTTGGGATGATTCTTGTTATGCCTTATGTATGCCTGAAGTTATTTAAAAAAACACAACAAACCAACATTCTGCTGGAAGTGGAGAGAGCCTTGTAGTGTCAGTAACTGGACCTGTTCAAGGTTGACCAGTGGATGATTTTTGAAAGTGCGTTTTAGTTTTAAGGGTGGTTTCCAATGCATATATGACACGCTACTTATTCTAAAACTGGAATGCTGTTTTACGGTTTGTCAATTGTATGTACAATCTGAGATCCCATAGTGAAACTTGTCATATGACTTGAATGGGTTTTTACTTGGCAGGAAGGTTTGAATTCAGGTGGCTTCTGTTCCTGATGTAGATGCAATGTTCATGTCAGATATGCTATGCATTTGGAAGGGTTATGTTGGCAGGGTTTCGCTTAGCATTTGTGTGATGAAGAAATTCTGGATGTTGCTGAGGTTTACCCTGGTTTTACACAAAATCGTCAGATTAGATCTGCCAGGTTAAACTGTACAGTTTTGGTTGCTGAACTCAGCGATTCTTGTTCTCCATCACAAAACTACTCTGTTCTTTTCCCTCCTTATGTCTTGTTCTATAAATGCATCAGTAAAGCTGTGGATATAGTCTGTTAAATAAGGAAGGAGTAATTTTCTTTGCATCAGTCTATTTTCAGATATAGAATGATAGAATGGTTTGGGTTGGAGGGGACCTTAAGCTCATCTCGTTCCAACCCCCTGCCATCCTTGTGGCCCTTCTCTGGCCTTGCTCCAACAGCTCCATAGAATCGTGAAATAGTTAGGGTTGGAAAGGACCTTAAGATCATCTAGTTCCACCCCCCTTGCTGTGGGCAGTGACACCTTGCACTAAACCAAGGCTCTAGAGCACAAGGCTCTGTCCATCCTGGCCTTGAACAGCACCAGGGATGGAGCATTCGCAACTTCCTTGGGCAACCCACTCCAATGCCTCACCACCCTCACAGTAAAGAACTTCTTCCATATATCTGATCTAAACTTCCCCTATTTAAGGAATCCATTACCCCTTGTCCTGCCACTAGTTCCTAATCCCATGTCCTTCTTAGGCTGAGGACACCAGAACTGTGCTCTGTACTCCAAGTGGGCTCTCACAAGAGTAGAGTAGAGGAGCAGGATCACCTCCTTTGGCCTGCTGGTCATGCTTCTTTTGATGCAGCCCAGTATATTGTTGGTTTTCTGGGCTGTGAGTACACACTGAAGCCGGCTTATGATCAGTTTCTCATCAACCTACGCCTCCAAGTCCTTCTCCTCAGGTCTGCTCTGAATCACTTCTGGCCAACCTGTAGCTGTGAAAGATAGTGAGAAAGAAATATGTAGATATTGGATAGGATGATGAGGATAATGATGAAGAGAAACCAGGCAGAGACTTGGAACAGGCCCTCAGATGGTCTTGCAACAAGGACAACCAGTCCAGCTTCCCAAACTTGCCTCTGAAAAGTGATTGGATGGAGAAACCATGCAGGATTTCAGTTGCCTCTGTGGAATTGATGCTGGTGAGATGGTAAGTCCTGTGGGGAGGCACCATCTCCCTACAGAACTGCTCTGCAGCCCCAAGGTGTCTGTTATTCCAGTGTGGTGCTAGACTGAAAGTCAGTGTTTAGATGCAGCTCAAGATTATTCCCCACATCTGTGTGCTTGCTTTGGCACACACAACAAGATGCTGACTATAATCCTGTATTAGTGACATTGCCAATCATTCCCCACAGCAACAGGCACTGATGTCATAACTAGAATCAGATTATGGCCTCTTAGATCTGGCAGTAAAGAAAAGGATAGATTAATAGGCAGGTAGATGAGAATGGAGAAAATTCTTGATTAAAACCTGTGCCTTCATCTAAATTTTATTGGCTCTTTCACAGAAGAGCTGACAGTAAACTGACAAGAAGCTCATACAAAATTGTTTTTTATTTATTTTTAGAAGCCTGGTCATGGAATATATATATGTGTGTGTGTGTATGTGTCTGTTGATCTCACTGCTTGCTCCTCACCAAACAAGTTCATCCCTCTGGACTTTCTTTATTAGGACAAGCTTTCTTCTGTGTCTTCAGGGGGCTTCTTGCTTTGTTTATTTGGTGTGTAAACAAATGCTCTATTTGAGGGCTGGGTGGTGAGGAATATGTAAGAATCGTAGCAGTCGGCATTTAGGAGGGTTGAAGGGGCAATCCATAAAATGTCTTTCATTCATGTAAACTGTGTGTTCCAAGTTAACTAAACATCAAAACAGCTAAACTGAGGTTCATTGCTGTTTGCTTTGGAAATTGATGTCCATTTACATACAGTATTGTAACTGTACAGATGCTGGTTTTTTATACAGCTTTATAGTTATATGTGTCCTTTTGCATGTATCTCCCTTCAAAATCCTCTCTTATTTCCAGTCCAGCAGTTTAACCTGTCTATACTTCCTAAAATGTTGCAGGTCAAGAAAGGTATATTGTGCATGTTGCTCTCCGGAAATTGAATCTGAAAACTCACTGAATCTGTGACGTATCTGCCAAACCCTGGAATAACTCTGCTTCTGTATCCATGTAATTGAGAGAAGGATTTGATAACCTATAGGGTTTTTTTAAGTTCGTGAGAGAGTAAGGTATCAGTTCTTACTGAATGGAAATGGCCATCAGGTGCTTACTTTTCTTACTCTGATTTAAATAATTCCTAATCCAGTATGAATATTAACACTTGGGTAGGAAATAAGGGTGAATTTTTAATCCTCAGTAAAAGATTTGATTCAAAACTTACCAATAGGAGGGGAAAAAAAGAATAACATACTTTGATGCAATTTGGACAACTTTTGTGGCACTGCAATGGTTCGCGCCCTCAGTCATTTGGCTTGGTGAGTTTAGTTTTAAACTGGAAGTATACTCCCTCTGAGGTTCTTAAGAAATCAAGATTAGGTCAAGGAGAGGGGATGTACAAAGGGAGAAGGAGTTAAAGAAAGAAAGGTTGTAATGGTATTTTTTTGGATGTTGCAAATATCTGGCTACTCTTGGCTGGAAAAAATGGAAAACTCAACAAAGCTCTGAAGATTTTTTCTGTATGGGGCATGAGGTCCCAAAGACTCTACAGTCCTGGCGGGATTTTAGAAAAAGCACTGGTCTGGTCTTGTGACTAAAATGTAAAGTACAACTAGTTTACTGCATACCTGTTTGCCATCTTTGCTTTTTATGGCTTTCTGCATGTCGCTCATTGTGGTAATGTGATGCTGGTCTTCTGCTAAAAGGAATTGTACTGCTTGGGTTTACCTCATAATTTGGTTTCTGTTACGGATTTCCACTCCATGCATTACCATAGTGCTAGTTTGGTCTTTCCATCCAATATGTAAATAGTTCAGTTGTACCATTTGAATGTTATTGTGCTTTCAGACATGACAAAGCCTGTTTCTTAAACTCTGTTATCAGTCAACCCTGTGCTAACTCTGCCTCCAAATCAATTGTGTGAAAGTAGACAGCCAGCAATGGCTCTGTAGTGTGATCATTGGGATACATATGCTACTTATATATATAAAAGTATTAACTTACACAGCTAAATCAACAGCATGTTGTTTAATCAGTTTAAACATAGGATTTTATTACCTATGTTTCTTCTTACTTAATTTTCTCTTTGGTATTTGTTTTAGTTTCTTGCTGACTGGTTTCAAATTATTGATGTTTTTTATGAATGTTTATTAGAATTTGTTCTTGCCTTTTGAAGTTTTGGGTTTGTTGGTTTTGTTTGGTGGGGTTTTTTTTGCATGTGCTTTACAAATGTACGTTAGGCTATTGAGTTGGACTAGAATGCATGCTTGTAGACAAAGACTAGGCAAATTGACAAATTCATGTTCGGCAACAGCTTTTAGGGGAAATATGTTCACCAAATATACTCCCTTCCACATGGGGAGAAAAAATTGATTCCTTGTGTGTGATTCAGTCATACCTAACAAAGCAAAATAGATCATCCTAGATTTGGAATGTCAAATCACAGGAAACAAAAATTACATGAAAACCCACTGAATAGGCAATAAGCTTGTAAAAATTACAGGATACAGGCAAGAAGTGTGAACTTCATGATATGTCTTAGCTGTTCCAAGCTGTTCTCTCAGGTCTGTTTGCAAGAGTTTGTGTTGCATGCCTTGTGGATTAGGGGCTTAAGAGGCTCCAGGCTCTCTGGAGGTCTGTTATCTCAAGCAGGCAGCTCTGTCTGCTTTGTGTACCTTCATGAAACTCATCTGCTGTAATGGTGTGACCACTTTAAAAAGGGTGCCAGTGGAGCAGGAGAGAAACATTGACTGTACAGCTGCATGGAGCAAAAAGAAAAGAAAACCAGAAAATGGGAATTGGGGATCACACAGGGTAGAGGGACTTGGTATGCTCTCCTGTTTGCAGCTTGCCTTTAAAACTGTGTAGCCCTTAGAACTGTGATGATCTACATCGGTTTGCATATTCGCTTGTTACACTACATCTGCACAGCTGTAGGGGCAGTAGTGGGAAACTTCGCATTGCTCCTATCCTGTGAGTAAATACTGGGTTCAAACCATTAGCATTTTCAACATATTTTTTGATGTTTATTTCCATGAAACCACTAAGTGACTTTAAAATAAAACTATTTTGATTTCTCCAAGCTGTGAGCATTGAACAGGTTAAACCAGGAAACAAGCTAAAAGCTGTTTCCTTTGCCTGAAAATCCACTGATGCAGGATGAAATTAAAGGCTATAAATAGTTCCTGTCCCTTCAGCTTCATCAAGCTTCGGCTGTGCGCAAGGATTAGAGGAAGACAGAATGGATTTCTGTGTGGCGTCAACAAGAGTCAAGGATTATGTCCACTGTGCACATTTTATTGTTTATTTCTCGTGGGCCCTTGCAGGGGTATTAAGTCCCTTCTGACGCTAAAGGTGCAGAAGGTGCAGGCTTTGAGCAGGACGCATGCATTGCAAAGCAATTTTACACAGTAGCGCTTGGCTTCCCGTGGGTCTGCAGGATCAAGTCATGGCTTCGTTTTTGTACAGTCAGACAACTTATTACAGATCCTAGCAGCAGGCTGGGGCTAGTTTCAGTGAAGTTCATTGCTACTGAGCGTATTTTGAAAATAAGTTGTATGTTTGTTCCTCCTGTTGCCGCTCCTTCATTCTGTCCCCTCTCTTGTGCAAATCCTGTGTTGCGCATGCTGAAGCCACTAGCGTCAGGGTCAGAAGGTTTCACAGAGCTATCTGCAAATAGACACTTCGGTTATGTGTAAGGCTCTTGAAGAAAAGATGCCATTTCTTTCCTTAGAGGATCATTCAAGGTTGCTGTGACCTTAGGAGTGTAAAAAGTTACTGCATCTTTTCTCCCTCCTCCACTTTCTTATGCCTGTGTATCATGTGTGTAACGATAAGACATTTATTTCAAGGAGGAGGGTTATGGTAAGTTTCTCTTTACTATTTACAAAAAGAAAAAAAAATAGAATTGTTGAGCAGCAGCATTTGTCCAAAAGGTGGACGGATAAATAAACAAATAACCAGATCCTTCTTGAAGCAGTTTGAGACTTTTGCTCTTTCAGATTCCTGTCCTTCTGCAGATTCCTGCATCTCACAGAATCTGTCTTTCAGATTTTGTGAGATCCCAGTCCCACTTGCTTCCAACTCCTGTAGGTTTAGATGATGTTTGATAGTGCAAAGTATCTTTCAGAATTGGGTCGTCAGCTGTGTATGTATTTAATGTTGTATAATTACAAGTACTATTAATATCTCTGCTTTATGGATGGTAATTTCAGTGGAGAGGGCAAGAGAGCAGTAACTTTGGACTGCCACCTAACTACTTTATGGGTGGTAACAGTGGATGTCTTTGCTCTGAGCGTCTAAGTAAGAAAATCGTGGTAGTAACTGTTACTAGCTGATACAAGATTTTTATCTGTTATTTTTTCCATATCATAAATACACCTTAAGACTGCTGTGATTACAGCTTTGTTATGGCAACACTATAATTCTTCCACTAAAATGTCTTCTTTATGGCAGTGTCAGATCTTGTCCAGATACTCAAACCTCTCCCTCAGCCTCCCTAACAAGAAAAATGTTTGAGGTTGTAGGACTTGCAGTAGTCATAGGAAGTATGCAAAACCATTCTTTTAGATCAAAGAAAGCAAGTTTATTGTTAAGTCTTGTGGATACAGCTAGTATTACAGTGTGCATGTTTAAATTGCTGCTTTAACAGTGAAGAGCAGGAAAGATTGGTCCTTGTTTTCTGACATAGTCCTGCTGATCTGGTGGAAACTATTTCCATCTTCTTCTGTAGCACTGAGGAGAAGAGCATCCATCTTCTGGGAATTCAGTAGGCAGAAGGAGGAATCTTACTCTTTCGTGTACTTTGAGGCCTAAACAGATGTGTGCTAAACATTGAACTGTGAACCTAACCACCTAACACTTTTGCTGAAGTGTGGTTTTTATTTATTTTTTCTTGTTGAAAACATGAGCACATTGCGCGGTGTTGGGACTTCCTTTGGAGGGACGGTGGATGCGAGTCTGATGAAGAGAGAACTCACTGACTGGTAGATCCCAAGGTCATTCAGTCAAGTTTCTGATGCCTTTTTTTTTTTTTTTTTTTTTTAATAAGGCACATCCACTATAGGCACATCCATTGATCCTTTGTAACTGTGCAGTTATAAGTGCGTATCAGCAATTGCTTTTTAAAACATTAAAATAAAGAACAAATAGGAAAACAAGGAATACAGAATTAACATTGTATATCTTAGAAGAGCTGGAAAAGCTGCTTATCTCTGCCTTGAATAAGTTATGAGAAAAGTGACAGGCTTTTACTACTGTGTTCACTTTTAATGTCATCAAAGAGCACTAAAACAAAATGCTTTGATTGGGACTCTGTGGTTACTATGGAGAAGATGGGAAAGCTGCTGGATGCAGCTATTCGCAGTCAGGCTGTGTTCCTTCTCCCATTGCCCTTGAAAACGGAAGTGTACTAGGGTCCTGCTGACCTCTCTCTCTGGTACTGTTTGTCATTGCAGTGCAGAGTAGTCGAAAGAGTAATCTGGCTAACAGCTCCAGTGCTTGGAGCAACCATCTGCTTGCCTTGTTGAGGCACTACTCGAAGAGTCTCCAGTGATAGAGATTCGACTCTCATTTGGTTCTGTCAAGGATAGCTCCTATTAAACCACTATTTTGCCAGCTATGTGGAAAGTCGTTAGTGGTCCAAACGTGCCTGCAGTTTATACTTTGAGAGTTCTAGTGATTAGACCTTTTTGAGTATTTTAGTTGTAATATCTTTATTGGTTAGTTTTCTTCTTGGTCAAGCTAAACATCATTTTATCTTTGTGCTCCATGACAAAGGAAAGTTTATTTCTCCTCTCCAGAAGTTACTGTAAATGTTCTAAAGGTGACATGCAGTGTACAGACTGCAACAGAAAAACAAGAACTACATTATCACATGTAGACAGCAGAAAAGATAGGAGGGCAGGAATGATTTATTCCATTAGTTCTGACTTCTGCCTATTTGATCTTTCCATATAATGTAATGCTGTAAACCAGGAGTCCCAATGGAGTAAAGTAGTAAGTGCTTTAGCTGGAGGCATGTAAGAATATCAATTAAACATACACTTGAAATCATCCATGGGGAAAGTGAGATTTAGTAGCTGCCATTGCAGAATGTTAAGCTCCTTTCCCCTTCCTTGCCCTCACTTCTTTTCTAGGCTTCTCTTAGAAGCTCCAGCTCCTCACTCCATGAACTATATTGCAATGGCAGTTCTCCAAAAAGATCCTTCAAGGGCTTGCTCTTTGGGGCGCTATTCTGCATCAGTCTAGAGATTAGCTAGCCCATACTTCAGTTGGTATAGATCACTACCACCCTATTGACATCAGTCTTAAATCCTTTAAATTGTTTTACTACCAGGAGGTATGGCAGTGACTATAAGTGTGACCACTCCCCATGGAGTGGATGCCTAGTTGTGAGGGCTCTGTGGAACCCAGAACTCATTGTGTATCATGCTATTCTGTGTATCTCTGGTATAAGTATATGTTCCTGAACAGACAGATGGTATCGCCCACCAGGGGATTATCAGGTCCTTTCCTTGTTGAAGTAAAAATCTACATTCAGCACTTTCTGAGAAGAGGGAAGAAATGGTACAGCCAAACTCCTGAAGAGACTAGCCAGCTGCTGCCTTCCCATTTTTGACCCTATACTTGATGTAGCTCTTTGTGGAACAAATAGTGCAAAATGGCATACCTTGTTACCAGTGAAACCTTAAAATATTGGTAGGATGTGGGTAACAGAGTCAGAACTATTCAATTCCTAGACATCCATACAGTCAGACAAGCAGATGGAAAAGCACAAACTGTTCTCAGAGAGGGTAGGAAATATGGACCAGTGCCTATAGGTAGATTTCTATGCCAAAAACCCAGTGTGAAATCAGCAAGAGCAAGGATCCCAGTAGACAAAGCCGCTGAATACTGCTTAGTATAGTATCTAGTAGAGGAAAAGACCTAAAATAGCTTGACTTACAGTATAATGATATGAAGTTTGCCATCTGAAAAGTCTTTGCGTCTTGAAAAATTACAGTATTTATCTGATGGCTGTAGAAATTTGATGGGTGCCCAGTTTGTAGACTATCCTGATTAGGATGCTTTTGTGACCAGGAAGACTTAACAAATCCTGCAGTGCACAAGACTGTATATCTTGCAGGTTTGGGAATTGAAAATAAGAATAAGGAGAGCAATGCTTGCTTGTTGTTATTGTGTAGTGTTACTAGCTGTGTAAAGAGGTGGTAGGTTGAATGTGATGGACAAAGGCTCTGAGGAAATGGCAGACTGAAGATACCAGTTGAAGCAACAGACACATAAGCAACCTCAGTGTTTGCAGTTATGGAAGTTAGAAGTCTTTGCTAGGCTAGTTACATTTTGACATGTTTATTAAGAAAGCAGAGAAAGGGGAAGAACCCAGTGTGTGATAACTAGCTGTACTGTTAACAAGCTGTTCTATGCAAGATGGAATGAAAGAAAGAGTTGAAAGATGCAGAGTAAGTGAAGACTTGATAAGAAGGTGTGTATTAACTATTGCCAGATGTCAGGTATTTCTGGAACAGCAGTCACTGCATGGCTTGAATAAGGTATCATTGAGGAAGAATATGTCAATCTAGACAACTGAAGGTACAGGTGGAGGGGAAATGAACAAAAATAAATAGGACAGTCTTGCAGAAGGTAGGTACGGTTGTAACTGAAGTCACTGCTTCTTCACAGTGCTGACCACTGCCTTTACAAGGTTCTCCAGAGAGTCTGAAGTGCACTGAGGAGGTATGAAGTTCTTCCAGATGAATCATGCCGATACTAAAAGTTGTAATCAAGAACTTCAGCATATCAGCCATATTATGCTGCATGACTATTGCCATTGTGCAATCAATCAACATGGTAAGGAGAACATACTGTATGAGAAGCAAAACTGAAGAGCTCACTGAAGATGTGAAATGGCTTTTGCCACAGGATTATTTTCTAGACATGGTATAATCCAAAAAACTGTCCACTTGCTCATACTGGATTGGAGCACCTGAATCTGTAGCTGGCAGTTCTTTCTTCATGAAAGAAACAAGAAGGTAAGATAGTGTTAGAAAAGGGGCCATATTAGATCATGTAATGTAGCTCTTAGTGGGACTGTTGGCACTGTGGAATTATTTCCAGCAAAGGAAAAAAAGAAAAAATTAGGAAGAGAAAAAAGAAAAGAAAAAAAAAAAGGGGGGGGGTGGAGGTTAAAAAAGAAGGGAAAGATAAAAAATTCTTAGGGGGAAAAGAAACCAAACCAAAAATTCTTCACTGTTAGGGTGGTGAGGCACTGGGAAAGGTTTTCCAGAGAACTTGTGGATGCCCCATCCCTATAAATGTTCAAGGCCTGGCTGGACAGGCCTTTGAGTGACCTGGTCTAGTGGAAAGTGTCGTTGCACATGGTGGGGTTGGAACTGAATGAGCTTTAACGTCCATTCCAACCCAAACCGGTCTAGGATTCCATGATAAAGTAGGGTAAAAAAAAAAATTAATCAGCCATTTTTCTGAAAATTTCAAACCTCAAAATGGCAGACTCCTTCCTTCCCACCCCCTCCACCTGAACACTTTGCCTATATAGAACTGACATGATGGTAGTTCTCCATAAGCAAAGCTTGACTGTCAGGTGGAAAAAAAAAATCAGTTGATTTGTTTACCAGCAAGCTAGTATGCAAAAGCAGTCAGGATATATACATGTCATAAACTGATCACAGCATGACATAACTTGATCATAACCTGGGAGTACCTGAAACAACCATTGCCCAAGCTATGTCACAATCCAAGTTTTAGACTAGAGAAAGACTTGGAAGTTTCCTTAAAGCAGTGGGATAGGCTGGCCAGCACTGAACATTGTGATCTAGAAAACTGACTTCTGGATGAGTACTTTTCATCTTTTCACTCAGCCCTTTATTTTAAGACATCATTAGCAAATAATAGGCAAGAGTTAAAACTTTATCATTCATTTTGCATTCTGTCAAATCAAAGCCTTTTCAGGCTGTTTTTTAAAGGATATTGATACATTTACTCAGTATTTATGATTGTTTTACAAGCTTTGAAGTGTGAAGAGTGGAAATGTTAATAGTGAGGAAGGTTACTTAGTGATTATGTTGTAGAGGATGTTCTCTGCTGAGACTCCTTAAATCAGTCATTCATAATGTATACCTGTGCAGCAGTGCCCCACCATGAGACTGCTTTCTCTCTCTGTGATGGAGGGAAGATGTTAGGCAGGAATAAAAAGTCTTGTAGCTCCCATTAGAGCTCTACTTTTATGTTTTAGGCTGATATTTTAAGGAGCTTTGCCTTTTCATCTCAGAACAAAAGCTGGTCAGCACTTGCGAAGATGGCAAGACCAAAGTGACTTTTTGTCAATCAAGACAAGCCCCACATACAGCTTCTTTATTCATTTATACAGGAGATCGAGATTCTTTCACAGAATTACCATTAGGGTTAAATTCTTCCTAGACATATGGGCAATGTCTAGCTTAGTTCTCTTCCATGGAGAATAATTTTACCTCACTGTTCATCCCTTTGTACACTATGTCATGTGAGGTGAAGCCACCCTGAGGCTAGGTTTCATAGGATTCCTTCCTTCATGACTTGTGTTTCTGAAAAAGATTACCAACAATGCAGGTTTCCAGAGAAACTTTTCATTTCCTTAGTGGTCATCCATTTGCTCTTTGTATCTACGATTATAGAGAAGGAGATACAGTACATAATTTATTCTGTGCTGTGCTAGCTGGTAGGAAGTAGATGAAAGATGCGACAGTGGATGAGGTGTTCACTCCCTGATCTCCAGCAGATCCATTTCTTTATTTTATTTATGTATTTTTTATGCACACACCCGCTCCAAATCTCAAACCTTGAGAGACATTTAAGTATCTGTCACCCATGGAAAACAGTGAAAGAGTGAGTAAATATTATTTCATGTTTATTGTGAGCATAGTTATACTAAAGATTGTAAAGCACTACATTTCCGTAGCAATGGCAGGGAAGAGTCCGTATTTTTTAGAAGAACAGTATAAGATCAATATTATTCCCTATTGCACTGTTTCAGCCAACTACTACCTCAGTTCTTAAGGTACTGGAACAATAGACTGTAACAGGAGAATTAATGGATTGTTGACCTGTTATGTGGTGACCTTCTACACTATTAAAAACAAAATGTTTCCAGTATTTTGTGGGCTTTACTGTTTGGGTGCAGAATGCGGGGGACCTTTTGGGAAAAGAGTTTTTCTGTTTGTATCCAGAAGACATTGTTATAAGCAATGGAATGTATTCTGATGCTCGCTTTTGCTTCCTCAGACAGTGCATGTTGCTTTATGTACAATGTTTGTTTTGTTAGTTTTGTTTGCTTTTTGTTGGGGCTTATTCAAATAGCACATTTACCACTCAGTTTTTGTGTATCTGGAGATGAGGTATCAGCCACTTGAAGTCTAATTAAAGAGCCCATCAACACAATTAATGAAATAAGAGATTTTGGACACAGTTTTCATAGAATCATAGAATAGTTAGGGTTGGGAAGGACCTTAAGATCATCCAGTTCCAACCCCCCGACATGGGCAGGGACACCTCCCACTAAACCATGTCACCCAAGGCTCTGTCCAACCTGGCCTTTAACACCACCAGGGATGGAGCACTCACAACTTCCCTGAGCAGCCCATTCCAGTGCCTCACCACCATTACAATAAAGAACTTTTTCCTTATATCCAGTCTAAACTTCCTCTATCTGAGTTTGAACCCATTACCCCTTGTCCTATCACTATAGTCACTAATGAAGTGTTCGTCCCCAGCATCCCTATAGGCCCCCTTCTGATATTGGAAGGCTGCTATGAGGTCTCCATGCAGCCTTCTCTTCTCCGGGCTGAACAGCCCCAACTTTCTCAGCCTGTCTTCATATGGGAGGTGCTCCAGTCCCCTGATCATCCTCGTGGCCCTC
>JANRGW010034861.1:30390-46104 GCA_024733675.1 Psilopsiagon aymara
GGGCAGGATCACCTCCCTCGACCTGCTGGTCACACTCCTTTTGATGCAGCCCAGGATAAAGTTGGCTTTCTGGGCTGTGAGTGCATACTGAAGTCAGCTCATGTTCATTTTCTTCTAGACCAACACCCCCAAGTCCTTCTCCTCAGGGCTGCTCTGAATCCCTTCTCTGCCTAACCTGTAGCTGTGCCTGAGATTGCTGCAACCCGGGTGTAGGACCTTGCACTTGTCATGGTTAAACTTCATCAGGTTGGCATCTGCCCACCTCACAAGCATGTCAAGTTTCCTCTGGATGGCATTCCTTCCCTCCAACATATCAGCCGAGCCAGACAGCTTGGTGTCATCAGCAAACTTGCTGAGGGTGCACTCGATCCTACTGTCCATGCTGTGTATGTGGTTATAGATATTCTGTTAATCAGTTGCCAGTGGACAGCCAAATAATACTCGGTGTGAATGTGCTTGTTGTGCTTGCACATCAAGAATCATTGCTTTGCCTGTGGATTGTGAGCAATGTGATACAAGTATTCAGTATTCAAAAAAATGATCAGATTGTGTAATTTTAAGTTGATCCTTAAATCACTTCTTTCTGGAGTGAGATTTATCTTGCTTAACTAAACATTTTAATGGAAGTCTAGTTTAAGGTGCTTGTATAGATTCCCATGAATAAAGAGAAACATGGGAAGAATACACACTACCAGGAGAGCTTAAAGGACCCTCTAAAAGTGAAGGGAAAATAAATCAGGGGAAAAAAAAACAACAACAATCTTTTCTTTCACCCTCACATTTGTCCTGTGTCTTTTGGTTATTGGAGACTGAGGTATTACTTCAAGCAATTCAGTGTAAGACATTTTTAATCAGCAGTGAAGTTTTTAATGTGATTTGTGTTCGTCTGAAAACATTTATGTCCTTTCACTTTCCTTCTTTAGATTTCTGCCAATAAGGTCATTACAGTACTCTTTCTGGGGACAAAATGCAAAAGGGTGAGGAAGGGCAGAAATCCTTTACTTTCATTTCTGTGAATGTAAAGGCCATAGCTCCATTTGGGAGCCAAAGACATGTTTCCTTTGCAAATAAACTATGCAATATCATGTATGTTTTCCCACTTTGCCTGTAATCATTTTGAATTAAAAGGTGGATGCAGTCCTGAAGAGCTGGAGGAAGAAACTGGCAGGTAGGGTTGTCCAGAGGATGGGTCTGTTGTTTGATGTGCAACAGTGGATGATCACAGAATAGCTTCCTACTGCAGCAGTTCTATTTACTGGTTTCTGTGCTGCATATCCACAGATGTCTGAAATGCCTAAATCTTAATAGTTCAAGGCTTTCCTTTCTGCTTCCTGTCTCTAATCCATTCTGATCTTTTAGCTGGGGCAGAGACAGCAATGATCCTGTATTAAACCTGTTTTGGAAGGAGTGTTTAGCACTTGCTGTCCTCTCTAAACTCATTAATTCAGGTGAATAGCAAGCAGAGGGAGAGGATGTCTTTGCCTGTGTTGCCATACTGCAATCTTTCTGTGCTGCAGAGCCTGAATGGGGAAACAAGGGAAAGAGGCAGCTGCATTAGCCTGTTGTCACTGCCATCACTAATAGAACACGATGATTTCCATCTTTTCCCATCTGCCTGTGGGAGGAGAGGCTCTGATAAGGCCTTGGGATTGGTTACAATCTACTGAAATCACAAAGCAGATGGATATTGAGCAGATAAGCGTTAATCTGTCCTGGGAGAGGATTAATCGGGTGAAAGATGGCAATCTATGTGTGCATGTGCATGCGGGTGTGTGGGGAAGGGAGTGGGGGTGGGAGTGGTGGGCAGCTGGTGCTGCTGCCATCTCTTTTGGTCCTGCTTTTGTCTTGCTTGTGTGCCATGATGGCAAATAAGGTCTGTTTCCTACAGAATACTTACTTCTCTAATTTTCAGTGAACTTTGACTTCAAAAGCTGGGGGGGTTGTTTTATGTTTTTTAAACAAGCTAAGTCTTCTTTTTCAGGTCTTTAGCTTTATAGCTCAGCTTTTCTTCTTATTGCTGAAACAAATTCTGTGGCATTTGACTGTCCACTTGTCCTCTTTACTTTTAACCAACATACTGTTTCTTTAGAGTTTGCGATCATGGTCTTTTCCCCAAAATGCATTCAGTGGTTGCGTGATGTTTGATCATATTATCGTTCTGACGTCTGAAGCATTTTATCTGAGAATCTCTAAACGTTTTACAGGCATTAGTTAATTAATCCTCACAACATCCCAGAGAGGTTAGCTAAGCATTAGAGACCTGGTGTGTCCCTGTCCCCCCCTAGCATTTGAATACCTGTAGCACCCATTACCTGAATTTGGAGTTACAGTGCTAAGCACTTCAGAAATTCAGACCTTATATGCATTGTTGGTGAGTATGCTGTGACACAAAGCAATGGAATCAAAACTGGAGATAAATATGTGTCAGTGACAAAGATGGGAATAAATCAATGAATCCATCCTTTTTCTCCTTAATCTCCTTTTTTTGTACCACAATATACAGTGCTTTTCTGATGCTGCACGTTGAATGCTATTCTCTTGTTTTCCGCCGAAATACAGCTATGTCTTTTTCTGCCTTCCAGTTGTGGTTCACATTGTTCTGTTTTGTTCATATTCCTGTCTGTCTGTCTCTCTCTCTCTCTCTCTCTCTCCTAATTTGCTTTTCACTGACAAAGAATATGCAGTAATGCCAGTGTCCTCCCACAGCTATCTTCTGACATGCCTGTTCTTTTCATTGGCATGGTTGCCAGCATCTATGAAAGACCTGGAAGCCTTGTATAAAGCTGGAAGATGATAAAACTACTGGGGTTAGGTGGAGTGCATAAAGGCAAATTCTGCCCTGCTGTTCTGCCTTGGGCTTAGCTCTGAGTGTCTTCATTGACTTTACTGGTGAGTGGTTGAACAGCATGATGTAGTTTATATATGAGAGGTATTAATTGTATGCCATGGCCAGATTTTCCGAGAGGCCGTAACTCAGAGTCTTATGTGCTCTGAACATTTATTTCATATGTAAATGAGCTCAATCACAAAGGTGTACAATAAGAGCTTTTTGTAGATTTAAAGCTCAAACAAATTGTCTGTTTTTATGGCAGTGCCATGATAAATGAACATTCTCTTTGGTAAATTATATTAAGGGCTGTTTTAATTCATCAAGCCTGCCCGCAAAGATCCCTGAGAAACTGGAACAAGGTATATCTAAAAGCAGTTTACTTTGGGTGGAGTGGAGCACATCAAGCAGTGTGCAGTATCTTTGATCAGTATTGGCTTTTACTCCTTCCTTCCTTGAAGATGAATATTCCAGGTAGTTTTTAGAAGCAAAATACAGAGGTGTTACTGTCATTAGCCTTAGGTGGGTGGCACTTCTTACTGGTTCTATGGCTAGGTGAGTGCTGAGGAATGCTTTGCAACCTACCCTGGAAACATCACTGATGTCCTGGGAGCAGCAGAAGTTGTCTTGTTCTGTGTCAGCTGTCTCATGCCTTCTGCTCCTTCTAGAAGTTAGCCCAAAGAATAAGCAATATTTTATTTTTTGAGTATTAATTCAAGTCGTATTTAGTATTAATCACCAATACTTATGTGAATTCAGGTGAAAGTTTTCATTTCGTTATGTTTTTATAATAACCAAGATGCTGTGGTCAGGACAGGCTTGTTGGCTGTCTTCGTTTTGTCTTCCTGGGAACTTGCCAAAGAAGCAGAGACTCAGTCACGAACTAAGAATAAGATACTGGTTGGTTTGGTTTTAGAATCGTAGAATCATAGAACAGTTAGGGTTGGAAAGAGCATCAAGATCATTAAGTTCCACCCCACTGCCATGGGCAGAGACACCTCGTACTAAACCATGCCACCTAAGGCTCTGTCAAAAATATGCATTTGCTCCTTCCTCCTCTGCCTTTTTTTTATTCTTTTTTTCTGGTGAAATTAAACTCTAAATGCTCTGGTTGATCAGTTCAGTCTGCTGAAGTGTTGCTGACCGGTGGTAATGAAAGTAGCAGCTGTATCACCTCTTGTGCTGTTCTAATTCCCTTCCCACAGTGGAATTTGGTTTTAAGTATAGGTCAGGTAAAAATGAGCCCTAGGAGGAAAGTGTTGTATTTGGTTAGATTGTACAGATTTAGTTCAGACTCTTGGATTCTGTAATCTGCAGTGTCTTAGATGAGACGAAGGAGGGCTGCTTAATTGTGTTTACATGACTTTACAAAAGTAGACACAGTTATAAATTAAGTTAGTACTTCTCACCATATTTTGACGGGGTATATGTAGTGTGCAAAAATATCTAGGCACCGCGGGTATGGCTTTAGAGCTCTCAGCGTACAAATAAATGTGTCAGTTCATCTCATTTGAGAAAATTGGAACCCTTTCGGCTGTGCTGGGATCAGTCAAGAAACTGAAATATAGGTTCTGTCCCTATTTGCATGAAATGTTTTAATTACTTAACTTAGAGAGATGATCACACTGGGAAATACTTAATATGATGTGCCAAATCCTTAGCAAATATAAATTGACATAGCTCCATTGAATTTTCCAGCCAAGGATTAGAGCTGATTGAAAAACAGGAAATGGCAATCGAAAAAATCAACCAGCTGAAAATATCTATTTTGATTTAGCTCCATTTGTTCCAAAAGTTTTTATTTTGTTTTTTTTTTTCTTTGTTCTTTACTTCTGATATTTTCTCTTATGCTCTGTGGCAGACTTGTCACCTTTTTTTTTTTCTTTTTCTTTAGGTTTGCTTTTCTATTTTTGCTGATATAAAAGAGAATATGAAGTTACAGAGTATATCTGTGATCAATTCAATGAGAAGAACCCTACATGGAATTTTCCATTGCACGAAAGTGGCAGATTCCTTTCATTGCAGTTTTTTCAGTATGAATGCATCTTTTTCTTGTAAACTTGCAAGCAAATCTATTGAGTGCAAATGTTGCCAGAATACCTTAAAGAAGTACGTTTATCATTTTGACTTCTTTACACTAATTTTTCTGGCCCTTCAGGTGGTGATATGCTGCTTGGATCACACCTCAATCCACTCTCATTAAGAGTGGGATAGGAATCTTGACCTATGGCCACTCTTGGGCCTGGGAATCTTCTTCCCTGTAAAGAGTGCAAAATCCAAATTTAAGGAGATTTCACTTGAAGCAAGATACTTCTAGCCCCAGCCTGCTTTTCCCCTTCTCCTTTCATTTCTTAATGTAATTGTTTCTGGTTTTCTGCTTCCTCACTGCTAGAAATGTCATTTTGTTCACTTATCAGCATGCTCATTTGGAGAAGTTTATTAAAAGCGACATAGAGTTTCTGACATACTACTGGCAGAAAACTGAAGTGAATTTCATGGCTCGGTTGGTAAAATGCTCCTTTTTGAACTGGTGGATTTAGTATGACTATTATCTGTTTAAGAAAATCGTTGCTCAAAAGGGACTGTGTTTTGTGTGAAAGTAGCAATTAATGGATATGGAGTGGGGAAGACGGTTGAACTAATGTTGCATGAGATGATTTAAAGCAAGTGGAAGTTTTCTTTTATTGCTGGAACCACACCACACCTTGTTGATTTATATTTTATTCCTTAACTAGTAGGAAATTACTGACTGGCTTTCCTGCATATGTGACTTTTGCTTTGCCCCTGTGCAGCATTTCACATGTGCAGCTGCAGTGGGAGAGCCAGGTACCTACTGAAGTGCATTATTTAAGGGTGCTAGCTGTCCCTAGTCTCTAGGGTATTTGTCTCAGTCAAGTAGGAAATCTAGACGACTGTAGTTGGCTTTTCTTTCAAACCAGAAATTCTCAGTTCATAAATTAGTCCAAATCCTTTATTGCTTTATGCAAGTGAAAATTGAGACTAAGAGCCAAAATTTATTTGCTTGAAAGCATCCACTCTAAAATGTTGTGAGGGGAATGGGGAAGAGGCCTAAATGCATAATGGCTTTAAAAAAATTAAAGTGTGAAAATTGGAAGAATCTTTTTCAAAAGTTTACATTCTTGTTTGAGTGCAGCCTGTTTTCTAGTATTTTGCTGTAAATTTTCTTGTAGTGAATGAGGTTCATGCAAGTGCAGGAAGGAGTTTGGTACTGTACAATTCTGCAGAATACTTCCATAACGCTTCTCAAGCAGAAAAGTCTAACCTCTATCCATGTTGCCATGTCAGTATGTAAAACACCGTGCCGTGTTACCAAGTAAGGCAAAGCAGTAATTACTAAATTCCCATTAGCTCTACCCAAGGTTTTAAGAGGAAAAAAAGAACCAGGACAAATAGTAGGAGAGACATTAAAAAGGTAGCTTGAATTTCCTGTGTAACATTAGGCCATGACACTTGAGAGAAATACAGATGAACAAAACCCAGTCAGGATTCCAACTTTTTATTTTAATAAAATACATGTCTGGAATCTGTGATGTCTCTTGTACAGAATGCCTCTCCTGGTGCAAGCATTGAATTTCAGGTCCACTGCTGAAGTGTTCTCTAGCCATTTTTTGTGTGTTCCCAAGAGGGGGTCAGTTTTGGTGAAGATACAGGAAAAAAAAAATCCCTTCTTCACTGCAGATCCTGCCTTAAGGCAGTGATTAGGGCAGTGGTGAGGGGGTCGAGGAGAGGAATTCTGTTGCTGTTGAGCTGGAGAGAGCAGCCCTGTTGAGACTTCACTGGAGTGCTGAGAACCATGGCATTAGCTGAGTGGTGCGTGAGGGCTGCGTATGCTTATGTGCAAGTTCGGACTCTTCAGTCAGGACTCATTCTTCTCAAGATGCAGCACAGTGAACTGGGGGGAGTGGAGCTTCATAGCTGCAAAGCTGTTTGTAGCTGCCGTAGCTGACCTGGTAGCTGCTGCTGTGAACTGCTGTTTTCCCAGCTGCCCTGCAAGCAGAAAAGTCATTCTTAGTTCAGGGAAAATTTGTAATGTGTTTGTGTGTTTGGAGGAATAAATGGGAAGAAAATAATAAAAAAAAATTGTCATTTTTCTGACAGTATTTTATAGTTAAGTGCAATTTATTTTTCTGTTATTCTTAGATTTTGTGCAGTCATGAATGGATTGAATTATGGGCCCAAGGATTGGGAGAATGGTTCATGATCATTTGAGAGGTGGCTTTCAGTCCATTAAATGACAGTTAAAAGCATCAAATTTTTGCACAGGCAGATTTTCAGTTTTTTAAAGTACAAGTAATAATAGAGGAGGGAAAGAAGAGGTTGCGAAATCTTGCTATGGATATTTTAGAAATGTGTTTCTTTTAAATACATAGCATAAGATAAATTAAAGCAAATACTTTGCATCAACATTTTGTGTTTTAAAGATGGTTTCCATTTTTGGCATCCAGACTTGTAAAGTGATAAATAATTGTGTTTCTGTTCAGCTAATGCCCAGAGCATTAGGGTTTTCTTCTAGGTTGAGGTGTAGAATAGAATCATAGAATAGTCAGGGTTGGAAAGGACTTTGAGATCGTCTAGTTCCACCCCCCCGCCATGGGCAGGGACACCTCTCACTAGAAATGTAGGGAGAAACAGTGATAGAACAGAGAAGTACCAATGAAAACAAACAGAAAAGTTGCAAAATTCTGATCTCCATGGGTTTGCATGAGGAATGGTGAGAACATTGTTTTATGTACAGAATGTGATTCGTATCTGAACACCCATTTTGCTGTACCAAAAAGGAGATTAGAAATGTAAAAGCTGTCCTGAGGAGAGTGCTTGGAGGACTAGAATGCCAGCTCCTGTTCTGGCAAAATAAATAGGCTACACAGCTATGTGCTGCTCTGGCAAAAACTGTAAAATCAAATAAATGTATTTGGTTTGTGTATGTGTACATGCACATACACACACATGTATGTGTGCTTTGTGAAAGGGAGCTGGGCAGAATAGTGGTGCAAGATGGTTCCTAGCTGAGCTGCCTTTTCAGTGTTGTTAAATATATGGTCCCAGCCTGCTTATTGGTGGCTTTGGTCTTCGCATTATGTACTGGCAGTTGAAAGACTAAGGAAGAGCAAAAGAAAATGTGTTAAAATATGTTGAGATGCAGTAATAGCAGCATTAATGCTTCATGGACCTCCTCCATCTTGGGATACTGTAGATGTTTTCAGGAGAAGTCATAGGGCCTGATATAAGGTGTATCTAATTACATGTTTCTAAGCCACGATGGAGGCTGTGTGTGTAAGATTTGTCATTGCTCTGCCCAAGCAGTGGTGCATGAATGCAAGCATTTACATGGGCTGTCTTCTGCATTTATAATTGGCTGTTTTGGCTGAAAAGTTACTATTCCTTTTAGAAATATTTCCAAGGGAATATATACTGCACATGTATAGTGCGTAATCAGCTCTTTTTCCCCCTCAAGTTATACAGCTTTCACTGCAACTGTTTACTGTTTTATGAAGAGACAGGGCCAGCAAAACTTATTTCCTTGGAAGTGAAGTCAGCTCAGGTAGAACCAAACTGAAGGGGGGAGTGTTATGCTCGGTCTGTATTATAGGTGTAGATAAAGATGAATATCAGGGTTTATTGGGTTGTACTTTGTATATTCCTGTCTGCAAGACAACATATGTTAAATATTGTTATGCTTTTTGGGTGGTAAAGGCAGGAGACGATCTGAGGAGAGTGCAGGTATGAAAGGTTGGTAACTTGCTGAAATCACTTAGAAACCTAATGACAGAATCACAAGAAGAATGCAGATCCCATGAAACCCAGCCTGTGCTTAATGTAATTTATTTTAATTGCACAGAGTATACTCTAACTTAAATAGCAACTGGAGGAGGAAATACACTCTCCCATTTAGTCTCAGTTTATAGTCTGACACGGAGTGTACCACATCTAGCATGGTCTGCTGTTATTTAATGTTTGATCCTTTTTTTGGTATATATGTGGCCTTTCAGAATGTTTCAGGATGGAAATAGATTTGGACTTGGTCCTCATTTCACCTACATCAATACAAACCTGAATAATTTCCACCTGCATCTTGTCCTTCTCAAAAGACTTTTTCTCTGATTTGGAGAGATGTTCACAGAAGAAACAGCAAGGAATGCAAGGCATGTTGGTAAAAATTGTGATAGATATTGCATACGCAGGGCAGTGTTCCTGGAGAAGTCGTTCAGCAATTCCAAGCCTCTTTTAACATAATAAAATTGACAATAATTAATAGTGTCCATGGCATCTTACTGCCTTGGAATCATTGAATCATTAGATTTTACGCTTACCGCCCTGTGAGATGGGAAGCCATTATCTGCATTACACAAAGAAAAAACTAAAAGACGCAATAAATTAAGCAACTTGTTCAAAGTCACACAGAGAATAATTAACTGAAGAGGGCTTGAACCCAGGTGTCCTGAACCCTAACCCCCTGTCTCATTTACTAAGCCATCCTTCATAGCAGTTCATTGTCTCTTGTCATACAGGGCTTTGCCTTGAGGGCTTATGAGCTCTAGCTTTCTTGTAATGAAGCTATTCCAGTAAAAAGATTATTTTTCTTGGATGATTCTGCTTTTTCAGTGATTGACTTTTTCTTTTGGACATATGAAATATTTTGGAGTTAGATTAATGCATTTATGTAAGAGGTATGCATGATTATACATTGCATAATACATTTATGAGAGGAATGCATGAACACATGTAAACTTCAGCTCATAGGAAATGAGTAAGTGGTCCACACCTTGCTGAGAGTAATTTGAAATAACGTTGCCCTCACTATAATTCATCTCATTGTTCCAATGAAGCAGACTAGCATGGGGTCATGTTAATAATTTAAACAGTCTTACCCCTCAGCCTTCTTTCTGTTCAATAGAAGGATTAGCAGAACATTATTGTTTTAGCTTTTGAAGACTTTAATTGGTGTTTCAAAAAGTATGACCCCATTCATTCACAGAGCATTTTTCATTCATTTTCTCATTAGTTGCCTAGAGTTCAGGTTAGCTTATTTTTCAGGATCTCTTTCCCCCCACCCCCCCCCCAATATTAGTAAGTAATTTGGTGTATAAAGGAATTGAAAAATTTCTGTGCTGTCATCTCCCCCATTATTCCTTTGGGTCCAAAGCCAGTAGAAGTAGCTTAGAGCATTCCTGTAGTTTTGTGCATAATTGAATTTCTCAAAACCAACAGACGCAAGGGTTAAAGCCGTGTAATCTCTGCTTTGCTTCAGTCCTTCCTGGCACCCTTGTTTCACTCCTGCCTGTAGCCTTTCCGTAGCTTCACTGCAATATCTGAATGGGGCCTTTGTTTTTGCCCTATTCCATGCATCTCATGAGCAGAAAAAAAATATATATATTATAATTCCATACAATGTTATGATGACAATAAAATATTTTAAATCACTTCTTGTAAAGGACAAGTTAAACTTGAACCAAGATTTGCAGGTTTGAAGACACAGAACTCAGTTATGTGAACTAGTACCTCTTCAATGATTTCAGACTTGCCGTCAGTGGACTTACAACAATTTTAACTAGCATTTCAATGTTGAATTAATTTTGTAGAGTAGAACATCCTTATTATATCCTGGAGTCACCTATCATACAAAAATTCAGTGATACTGGTAGATGTCTTTCATCTGATGTTTGCAAAGCAACAATTTAGATACTCTTGGCCTCCACTGTTCTGCTCCTCAACTCTAACCCTAGTTTTGAATTTATAGAAAAGAACATTTTAGTGCCTAAAAACTAGGATAAAAATATGTAAATTATTTTACATTAGTCATCAGCTTATTGTCTTAGGGAAATTTTCAGCACTTTCCATCCTGGTATCATAACCTATTCCTAGCTTTAGCTGTTAGTATAAGCTAAGTACCAACTAGTGCTCTGATACTCAAAATATGATATGCAAATTACATCTAGGTACCTTTGAAAATACCACAAAAATTCCAGGTTTTGTACCCAACCATAGTGAACCTTAATAATAGGTGTGAGTATAAGCCAGATGCAGCCTGATCATCCAAAATTAATGGTGAAGTGTAAAGAAATTATTTTTGTCATCTGTTTTCATCTTTCTTCTGAGAACCAGGGAAAATTTAGTAATAATTCACACTCAGCAGTACCCAGTTCCAAACCTTAATTGTGAATTTTTGAACATAAATTCAAAGTGCTATAGCTGACCCAAATTTGTGATTCAAATCTGCTGATGTTGACTCTCCACTTACTTGTATTGTGCAAAGGGAAAGAATCACTGCAGCTTTGTAGTTCTTACTTTCCAAAATTGTGATGCTAACCCCTAGTATGACATCAGTAGTTGTTACTACTGGAAAATTATTAACAAGGCATTTGGAGTCAAAATACCTACTTGTAATTTCTATCTGCTGCCCCTTGTAAAGCCTGAGATCCTAAGCCCTGGAAGCTACTGAAATCGACCTGTGCTTGTACTTGGTTTACTGTCAAAACCTGGAACGACTTGTCAGTTGAATCTTGGGGTTTTCACTGCCATCCTAAGTACTAATTGTTTGCAGTTGTGCCAGTTTTCAGCTGACAAAACTGATTGACTTGTACCATAGCTTCCTAGATTAGGAAACAGCTTGCTGTAATGTATATGACCCTGAATTACTGATCTGTGGGTCTGTTTTGTTTGGTGTAGTTTTGTTGTTTTGCTTGTTTGTTTGTTTGATTGGTTTGGTTTTCATTTTTGGTTTTGTTTTAGAATATTTATGCAAGGTACTGAATCAGTAAGCAGAGGCCACTATAACCCGATAAGTACTATTCTTGATTTTGCTCTAAAATAAATTATTTGAACTGTAAAAACCTCTTTGGTGAATGTATCTTGCCTACACAGGTGGGTTAAGAATGAACCCCTTGGAAGCAGCCTTGCGTTCCTTTCCAATAGTTGGATATAAGATGTGAGGAAGCCTGGAGTAATGATGTTAGCTCTCTTCCTCTGCTTACCACCTCATTCAGCGTGTTCTCTCTGTCTTATTTCCTTGGTTCCTCGTTGTGTCAGAATTCTTTTCTTCCCCCTCTGCAATTTACACAATGTGTGTTTTTTTCCCCCTTTCATCAGATACCACTGTAATTTCTATTTCACTTATTTCTGCCCTTGTTTGACTGCTCTTACCTTTTCTTACCTTTTCTTTCTCCATCCCACCCTCCAAAGAGCTCAATACAGGAAGGCAGGAATGAAGTGATTCTGTGAGCTCTTTCAAAATATACTGTTGCTGGCAGCAATTTGAACTGCTAAAGAAGGGAATGCCTTTTCTTGAGACTTAGGGAGAAAGGTATTAGGTGCAAGGACACAGGATGGAAGAGGGAGCTCTCTGCCTGGTATGAAGAGGCTGGGGAGGTCTAAGTTTAGGACAGAGGTGAGGTGAAATCAAGCTGGCAGTTTGTCCTGTGCAGCAAGCAGGCTCAGGGAAGTGCTGATTATATGCATGAAATGGGATCTTGCTTTAATTCTCAGCCATGCTTTACTTAGGTGAAGCTTAAGCAAAATCCTTTTGAACAGTATAGGAGGCCTCCCTTTGTTGAGTGTCCTTGGATGAGATACATGGCAGGATGGCTTTGGATTCTGGTGGCGTTTTAATGTTTAAAATTATGTGTTCCTTTTTAAGAGAGCAGGCAGCCTCAGATTTTGACATTTATCTGATAAATGAGGTTGATTGAGGTCAGCAGTGGCTTAGAATACCTGTCATCAAAGAAAACAGCTTTGGGAGTGAGGTCACTGCATCAGAAGGCAGCAGATTTACACAGATTCAGTGTGACAATCTGATACAGGAATCGCAGTACTTTAAATGTCAGGTCAAGCTGAGGCACTGTCTATTCATGGGTATCAAAAGATAGTGTAACTTTGCTGCTGCATTACTGACTTCACTGTCCAAAGAGAGTCTGTTCTACCTGGTCGGACTCCATCCCTCAGTTTCCTGCATGTGGTAGCCTTTGATCCCAGTTTTTAAATGACCATGTTGTATTGCGGCATAGTTAAATAATTTCTATGCTTCATCCCAGTGATGGGAACTCTTTGTTGTCTAGGGAATTGTGTGCGTGGTAGCTGATAAACCAATATGTTAATCCTGTTAATGCTTGTGTGAATCCAGTAATTTTTCCAGTGTTGCATTGTCTCATGGTGTATGAGGTGTATACAGGATTGTATGGGTGACCCACGTCTGTAGCTTGGAGTGAACTTTATCTTATTTTCAAATAGTAGCTGCTATGATTAGTTAAGGATCTGTTTTCCAAGGAATTGTAATATAACTGTGGTTCTCCTTAGGTTGCAGATTTTGTGTTGCATTAGGTTTTCTGCAATAACAGCTAGAGATGAAAGCTTAAGCACAAAGTCTTAACTAGAGTCAAGATCAGTTTTGCTAGCAACTCAGCAGGGGAGCTTACAGCATCCTCAATAATAGCAACAATAATAATTCTTTTTGCTTACATTAGCATTTTTATCTGTATTTTTTTGAAGAGTTTTATAAAGATGCTATGTTCTCCAGATTACGAATAGAAGAGCAGAAAGTTTAAATCCTGGAGGTAAGAGTGACTAAACTAGAGAGACCTTGGGAGCAAAAGGTATTATGCAAAATACTGCCTTCTGTCACTTTGTTTTCCCCCATACCATGAAACATGCCATTAGTCTACTCCATTCTGTGTTTTTTCTCTACACTTAGATCTATGTCACAGCTGGTCTAAGATGGTGTAATTTCTCTGAAGTTGATGGTTTTGCCTCTACCACTTATCACTTGCCAATATTTTCAGTTATCTTTCTTCAGGGCAATTTCCATTTCATTTGTGTGTTGATTTTGGCACCAATATTTTGCTTTCTTTCTGCTAGTGCTGTTTCAACAGCTTGTAAAGATGGGTTTTGTTATATCCAGGAATACCCTGAAGGTTGGCTTTAGAGGGAGGGAACCTGTAGGCACTCTGCCTTTGAATTGCTCTGTGCAGCTATCTCGCAGGGGAGACATGTCCCTGTCTAATTTTCCTTCCCTCTGCAAGCTCCAGCAGAAAGGCTTCCATTTGTGTTTCCCTGTCTCATGTCTGTGTGCTTTGTTCCTAGTGCAGATGCAGATGGTTAGTTAATACGGACAGACTTTGCAAACATCTTCGGATTTCACATGGCTTTGAATGCTAATGAAAGGTTTGCTGTTTCATTTTCAAGTCTTGCAAGTAAACGGTTCTGCTGTTGACGCATTCAGAGGAGGAAGTTGCTAATTATGTCTTCTGTCTCCCCTCTCCCCTTTGGTACCTGGCTCTCCCTCTTGGTTAGGTGGTGTTGACATAGCAACCAACTGTTTATTTGCTTGAGGATATATTCATACACGCATGTTTAGGGGGTGGAGATGTATAAATAGAAGCTCTGTGAGATGTCAGGGAGCTGGGAATCTATCCACAAGCGCTGTCAGTAAGGTTTTTGGATGAAAACACTGCAGAGGTCTGTTGCAGGTGCTTCTTGGTTTATTGCACCTTGTTCTATCCTTGGATCCTTGAATGTGGTATCGCAGGAGGAAGTATCTTGGATTGTTTCTATGTGGGATCTCTTCGAGGTGTCTGAGAACTTCCAGCCTTTCACAGACTATAAGTGCCTACTTTGCCCTAAACATTCCTGCATTGTCAAGTCATTGTAGAATCATAGGAACAGGAAAGTAGTTTTCTGTGACAATATGGCATTTCCCTTAGAGAGAAAAGTGCTCTCTTTTTTTGTAGCAGGCCTTGCTGGTTGTTGCAGTTTTACATAATTGCTTTAGCATACTCCAAAATTCAGAATATTATAGTAACAGTCTCGGCTGTCCTTACTGCTTAATCTTTTCATTAAGCTGTGACAGCCAGTAATAAAGAATGAAATAGGAACCTGTCCCCTCTGTGTCCCCATGTAATCTTTGATCTAGAAAGAGGTCACACAACAAACCCTTAATTCTTTAATTTCCAGTTCCCTGAAAGGTGGATTCTGGGGAATTTTATTTGCCTCCTATTGTCTCTATGCCACCTTATCTTCAACGTCTTGCAGGAAGTTGTTAGGCTGCCCAGATTTTCCTACTGGCATATTGCCAGTCATATGAATAGCCTTTGTATCTTTGCAGCCAAGAGGATTCTGTGAAAAGAAGGTAAATATTCCGAGACTGTTTGATGTATGGACAAGTTATGCAGTGCCATGGCAGTGGAAACATGTACTGAGCTACTTCCAGGAGCTCATTAAAGCTGTTCCACTGAGACAAGGGGTCTTCTAATATCCTGCTAACATTAGAAATGTGCTTCAGCACTTCAAGCAGAGAGTTCCTAAATATACTCAGAACAATGACTTTAATAGTAATGCTTTTATGTAGCAGCTGTAAAAGGTAGTTCTCAAAGCATTCAATATAGAAAGCAAATACTGTTAATTCTATTCTGCAGACAGGGGAACTGAATTATGGAGGGCAGTGAAGTGAATTACAACGATGATGCAGCAGGCCACTGTCACAAGCTTGAATAAAGCTTAGGTCTGATGTGTAGTGTCCTGCGCCTACTGACAGTGCCACATTGCTTTATGAGACCAGGTTATAAGGAATATTTTACTGTAGGTTGGATATGTATATTCTAACCACTGTCACAAACAGCTCAGTCAGTAGTACAGCCATTTCTGATCCTTTCAGTCTGGAACGGGGATGGATCAATATCTCTGAGCATAGCTCTTGAAACTGCTATGTACCCAGACTCTCTCCAGGACACAGGCATATGACTCCACAGAGATCAACAGTCTAAGAAAGCTGTCCTGGGTTCAGCAGTAGCAGTCATTTTTCCTTCTCGGTAGCTGGTGCAGTGCTGTGTTTTTGACTTGTGGCCTGAGAACAGCGCTGATAACACCAGTGTTTTAGT
>JANRGW010034861.1:48819-59176 GCA_024733675.1 Psilopsiagon aymara
AGGATCACCTCCCTCGACCTGCTGGTCACACTCCTTTTGATGCAGCCCAGGATACAGTTGGCTTTCTGGGCTGTGAGCACTTGCAGGAGGACTGCACTACCTTATGTCATGTGAAGGGAGAAGGGAGTTTATGAAACCCCCTTTGGGAAGGGTGAATAGGTCAGTACTGGAAAGCTGTTCTGGTGAATTAATGAGTAGATAAGGCAGGGTGGGAGAGATACAAGTGGCTCGGAATGAGAAATGCAAAATAGATTTAAAAACAAAATTAAAAAGGAATAAAACCAAGAGAAAGTCTATTGGGGGATTCTGAGCTGCAATTTCTGTATATGCTGAAGTGTTAAACATCTTCAGGCCACACTAATGATGTTGTTAACAAGCCTGATCTTTTGATGTTTCAGAAGATATCAAAGGGAAGGTCCTGGAAGGCTCCAGTTCATCAAAATACAAATTACAGACAAAAATATATTTATTTTTAGGTTTGATTTAATAGGTATGGATATTTTATTACACTTCATCTTACGTTTCAGGAGCTTTGGGAAAAGGAGGAGATGGAAGATAAATAAGCAAGAGTATTGAAGCAGGCATGAATGGAGCTGAAATGTGATTCAGAGTAACACTTGAGAGAACTGTTAAAATCCCTTAGATTACTTTTTGCCAGTTCTGATTTGTGTGGAGAAAAGGCTGAAACCACCTTCCATGGCTTTTCCTTTTAGCAAGGAGAGCTTTGTTGACTAGAAACATCAATAGATCTATGTAGCCTGTAAAAAGGGATGATTTTCGCAGTTGCTTCCTGATATCTGCCACCCTTTCCCATTACTGAGACCAAGGAAGACCCTTTCATGTCAGTGTCCAAGTGGTTTTAAGGTCTGGCTCCTCTAGTCCTTCTGAAGGAATACTTCCAAGTAGACTCAGGTGTCCATCACTGATATAGTAACCTGCTCTGTCTCAGGACTGTAAAAAAGTTATGTAGATTACAAAAAATGCATACAGGTATAGGAATGAGGTAGACTGCATTTCATAGTTGGGATATCTCTTAAGATTTCACTTAATTTTGGTAGCCAGTACTTCTAATGTTATGAAACACAGTCAAGATATCCCTAGTAGTTGTATTTCACACACCTTTAGAATACCAGGAAATTATACTAAAATTAGAATTAGAAGGCCCCTGCTTGAAGTGAAACTGCAGGCATGTATAAACCAAATATAAAGAAGAGCTCTCCAAGGAACTTCAAGTAGAATATAGACTCACTCTTGGGTGCAAGGGGGACAGGAGCAGAAAAAAGGTTTCGACTCTTTTGTCAGAACATCAGGCCCAGTTATTGTCCATTTTGAAGTCGATGGTTCTTGTGTATAATCTTTGAGTCAGATGCTCATCTGTTTGATCATATGTTTGTTGTCAATAGGCACAAGAAAAGAGTTAAAATCTTTAGGTAACTAGAGTTTGCTGTGTAGTAAAAAGCTACTGAAAAACCTCTTCAGATGTCATTGCTGCTATGCTCCCTAGAAATGGCTTTTGGTTTCTTGAATTTGGGAGTTGTAGTGCAATTCAGGCATTGATTCAGGGGAACTGGAGTTGAAATAGATTTAGATTAATTCATCTAGTCAAAGTCCTGCTCGTGGAAGTCTATATGCTGCAGTATATTTTTTTCGCTGCTGAAGCAGGTCAGGGTGAAATGCAAAAACTCTGTCTGATGCTGTGCTGGTATAGAGGACTTCTGTCAGGTTCAGTCTTTTCATGATGGCCCACATTGCCATGAGAACCCATGAGCTGATGTTAATAATAATATGATGGAGGAACAAATGGTAAATCACTGTTGGCACTACAGTGGAATTGACAGTTCAGTCAAATGCTTCTAGATGCTCATATGCTTGTATGTTGAAGCTTTTTAGTTTTAGTGGTATAATAATGTATGGTATTTTCTTTTATTATTTAAATACACAGATTAAGATGGACTTGTGATAGACTGCCCTGCTCTAATAGCCCTTTCTGAAAAGTGATGTCTTCTAGTGCTTTGGAGTCCTCTGTTGAAGGTCACAGCAGTATAAAACTGCAGAATGTAGTTAATCTTTAGGGTAGGAAGTGGCACCAGATGGAAGCCTAAAGATGCTGTTTTCAGGTAGGAAGCTGCATACTAGAGATATTTCATTCAGCTAAATTTTACCATTGATTCTTTTCTGCCCTTTTTATTGCAAACCTTTTACCTGTTTATATTTATTGTTGGTGGCAGCAAGCACTACTACATGGAGATGTAAATCACCACATTGCAAAGATCTCACCTTTTTTCAAGCATGAAAAGCAGAAGCTAGTCTTCTGTATCATAGTGAATAACTTTCTTCCCCCCCCCTCCCCCCCCCCCAGCTGCAGCATTGTTTCAGGTTTACTCTTGACTTGAATATATTGCCACAGCTTATCTATTCTGTTTTAGCGCTGTTAAACTGTAATGTAGATTGCAAGCAATTTTTTAGTCCTGTCCTCTAGTCTCTTTTCTTCTTCCCCAGTGGTCCAAAATATGTCAATTCACTTAACTTTTTTCATAAATCCATTTTACCCAAACCAACGCCTAATATTCTTTTTTCTTCTACTAGTAGTCCAAGCTTCACAAATGTTTGTGTACATTTCATACATACTTCCAAAGCTCTACACAGCTGCGCTATGATTACAGCTCTTCTGGTTTTTGCATTCTCCTGCTCTGCTAGTCCTTAGTCCTTACATTTCTTCCTCCTGCCTTTGAGTCTTGCACACACTGAAATCTGCAGTAAGGCTGTAGTGCAGGCAGGCTTAACCAAGCTGCCTTTAATCCATCTAGTTTGACTACTGGAAGCAGTAAAGTCATATTGACCACAATTTTTATGTTGCAGTTGCATTCTCCTATCTGATAGCAATGCGGACTGGGCTGTCCGAATCTGGTCATCATCCTTAGTGTGCTTGGGGCAGCCTGCTGCTTCCCACTTCTCTGTCAAACACTGCCTAAAACTCTAGAATACAAAACCTCCTGTTGTGCCCCTCCAGGCTGAGGCTGGAGAGGCATGAATAATTTCATGTTGGGTCCTTAATTTTCTTTACTGTAAAAGAGATCATAGACTACATTGTCTTCTGAATGTGTTTATATGTATCTAGGTCAGAACAGTGATAATAAAAAGTTCTCTTGATGATACTAGAATCATTGTTGGCTGATGACTGTCCAGTATCTTGCATTTGCTTTCCTTCTTGATGCAACTGAGAGGAGTATCTTCATAGGCCTGGGGTTGTATTTGTGAGCTGGCTGCTCAACTGTTGGAATATCTCTCTGCTCATATGCACTGATATTCTTTTGTTATTTTGTTTAAATGCCATCCCATCAGCATTGTTAAAGGAGGCTGAACAGCCACTCAGTGCAGAAGTTCCATGGTCATGGTTGGATACATAGATGATTGTGAGCATGACATTCAGAGATGAGTTTCAGAAAGAAGAAAAAGAGGATTTTAAAAAGAAATAATCAGAAAGAAGAAAAAGAGGATTTTAAAAAGAAATAAATGAGAGATGCTATGCAGCAGTCCCAGATACGTACCTAGACAAGACCCTTAAAATCACTGAGCTGTTAACAGTAAGTTTGCCTCACTTCATCAAATGCATCACGCACAGTGCTTCTGAGAGGTCAAAATTGACGTTGATCACCCTCTTTTGAATTTCTTTTGTCTTTCTGGTGTTTTGTTGCTTTGCTTTCCTGGGTTGAAGGGGGGAGAAGTGGTGTTTCTTCTGAAGGCAGTAATAATTTAGTGGTTGTCAAACTCTCACAAGTGAGAACAGTTTAGTTGAGTTAGCACATTAATTAGGTAAGAAGTTGGTAGGCAGGCAGTAGTTTGCATTCCAGAAATCTTTGCACGATGAAAGTTACTCTAGTGGGCATAACCCAATGACTCAAATGTTCTGTGCTTGTTGAAATACTATTGTTTTGGGTTGTTTCCTCAGGACTTTTGCAGCATCTGATAAGGACCTGTAGTGTGTTTTAACACGCGAAGTCCAAAATTCAGTGTTCTACTAGGTATGGAGTAAATAGTATATATTAAGGTAAATGGTTTAAAAATGAAGGAATAATAAAGGTGGCATCAAAACAGGAGAGGCTGTCAGAAAGAGAGAGATTACTCTTGCAATAATTCCTCTTGCAAGATTACTCCAGGTAACTTTTCCCTCTTGTGTCTGTCTTAGGTGTCCATGGCACCTGCTGTTTTTTGCAAAACTCAGCATTACTGTTCTTGTGATTTTTGTGCGCTTACTGGGTTGGGTACTGATGACACTGTTTTTTGGCAGGTTCAGGAGAGAAACCAGTGTTTGTGGCTTCTAGCTGTCATTAACTCATTAACATCACATCACTTATAAACAAGGAGGTATTTGACATAATTGAAAGATCACAGGCTTGAGTAAAAAGCATTTTTTCGCCACGTTCTTTGTGTACAACTTTTTGGTTTCAACAGTTCTTCACATGTAAGTTTGTTCAGTGACTTTTTCAGATTTTTGAGCAAAGAAAGTACACAAAGAGTGTCCCTGAAGTAGGTAACTCTCCACTAGCTCTTGCAATCTGCCTACCAGCAATTTTACATTGAAAGTTTTGCCTTTCTTAAGGCTTCTTGAAGCGGTAAGGAGATCTTGACACAGTGAGAGCTTCTGTATAATGCCCAGTGTTTCTCACTGGAGAGCATAATTAGGGAAATCCAGGTGTCCAAAGCCTGAGGAATAGTTTCTTTCTTTCAGCTGCAAGCTTAACTCTGACTATCTGCCTGCAGTATTAAAAGCATAGCTGTGTGTTCTTCCCCCCACCCCACTGCTTATTAATCACAGAAACCTTTTCCTCACTGGTCTCTCTAAAAACCTCTGTCACTAACACTTTGGTCTGTGGGCTAAAATAGTCTTCATTGCTTCAACTCATTGCTTTAGCTCATGTTGCAGTCTCTTTGATTCTTCGAGTTAATCTGCTTTTTTACCATATCATGTTGAAGCTTCTGGTTCCCACCATCAAAGCCCATTAGCTTCCCTCCTTCCATCTTCTCTCCCCTGCTGTGTTTATCTGTGTCTTCAGTGCCTGTGGCACAGTGGCCTTTATGAACAGTTACCCACCTGACATCATCTCCCCTCTTTTATGGCATCCTGAAGACTGACTCCTTTTTAGTATCTGGAAGCAATCAGCTTGCTAATGATGGCTAGGTTTAGCAGCAGACTAGGGATTGCTAATGGTATTTATTTATTCATGCTCTTTGTGTAAGATAAAACATCCAGTTGATTGTGATTAGCTGATCTAGATAACCTTATCTGTATTTTCATCTTCCCTTCCAATCTCAGTCCAAGTCTTTTATTTTAATTTATTGTGATTCTGATCTAAACTTTCAAAGTCAGAGGCCTGTCCTTTTCAGCTTTTGTACTGCAGCTTGCATAGTGAGGTCTTCATCTCAATTAGGAAGCTTGAGCTTAATGGCAAAAATTACAGCTATTGCTACTACAACTACTGTTCTGATCGAAGAATGCTCAGATGTGCACTTAATCTCTTGGAATCTTGATTAAACTGTAGCCATAGTGCTTATATGTAACGGGTTGTTTTATTGGAATTTTTCTGGTTTGTCAACTGGATACCTCTGGGGTGTAAAAACAGTGTCATTTTGGATGCCTTTTGGAAAATAAAGTCAGCCCTTGCAGTAAAGGTGAGGCTGTAGGACAGCACTAGCAATGCATACTATGCTCCAGGAAATTACATGGTTCGGCGCTTCTGATGGATAACAGGAGGAAAAAGGCTCGGTTCCCTGACTTGTATGCTGTGGTTATTGTTCGTTAGCTACTTTGGATTTGGTTGGTTACAATTTTTCTATTCCATTTGAATCAGAATTAAATCAGTGCAATTGATCAGTGCAAATGTCTTAATTGTATTCAGTTACTGCTGAGAACTACCAATCCATAAAATTTACTGCTTTTTGTCATAGAACTGGTACAGGTCAGCTGTTAGAAGTCTCACAGGGAGTCTGAGAGGGACCTCAAGAGTTATCTGTTGCATCTTTTGTACATGCCATCTCTGGCAAACCTTGCCTAGCTTGTTCTGAAAGACCTCCCAAAAGTGGAGATTCTATGACTTTTCAAATATTTAACTGATCTCATAATTTAAAAATTTTCCTGGACTGAAACTTTCCTGCTGCTATTTAAAATCTTTTAAAAGTCTTTTATGATTCTTTTATACTCTTTCGAATCATTCTAGTTGACCCACCACATTCTTAAATTATGATACAGAATGCTTCTGAGTCCTTGGCAATATATAATATATAGGCATGACTGCTGCTTAGAAAGCGCGGCTTGCAGGTGATGCTTCCATTCCTACTGTCTGTTATATTCAAGTGATCAGCCACTCTGCTGTGCTGTAGCTGAGCCCTAGGCTGCCCACATATGTTTCTGAAATGTAATTTAAGCTTTTCTGAAGGAGTTGTGAAGTAGTTTTATCATATGGCTAAAGACATTGTTTGTCAGTCTGAACCCTCCAAAGTTATATATGCCACGATAAAGATGTGAGCATTTTCCACATTTGCCTTAAGGAACTCCCACTGGAATTTAGCGACTGACTCCCAGCTGTGAGTCTTAGAAGCTGTGTGAGCAAAACTGGCCTCATAAACAAGAGCACCAGTCCAGCCCTTGGCTGAAATAATTTCTGAAGGGTGAAGTAGCTAAGCATTTTGTTCTTCACTCTCCATGATCCTTTTTTAAGCACAAATCCACTGGTAATCAGGCTCAAGTTGCGTACTGCTCTAGAGCCTCGTTGTAAAATGTGTGTTGAGAAGTAAAGGATGCTTTGAGCTATTCACCTTCTGATGTGTAATTTCATTTATGATTATGTACGCATAAGCTGTAGGCAAGAAAGCTTTTTCCCAGTGTTATGAACTCCTTCTTTACCCTTCAGTTGTCTGCAGTGTTTAGAGTAGTACCAGTGGCAGAGCAGAACAGATTGCCAGAGACCTACGGCTACTGAGTTTAGCAAGTCAAGCCAGGGGAGAAAATACAGTGAGAACCAGTCAAAGATGTAGCCTTAAGGCATGAAAAACAGCTTCTTGAAACATTTATGTATATATATATTTATTTATTTTTAATTTAAAAGCACCAAATGAGACTGCATTTTATCTTTGTCAAGACAGCAAAAAATGCCGTATGCTGAATTTGTCTACAGGAGGCTAATGGTCTAGTTCCTTCCTTAAGAGGGTACCTTCTGGAGTGAAACAGAGCAAGCTTTTAATTTTTCATGAATGCTGGAAGATTTAAAGTATAGGTACAGAAATTGCTTGAGCACTTCCGTTGATACTTTGATTTGTTCATAAAGCTCTGTATGTTCAGGATGGGGAAGGGCAAAAAAGGTTGTCTAAGACTTGCATGCTAACTGGTTTTTAATCTTTGAATGTTAATAATATTTAATTTTGCACTTATTTCAGTTGACGCTTTCTGGATTTGCTGTGCTTGAGTTGTGTGTTCAAAATGAAAAATCTCTCTCAATTTCTGCAGACTTACAGAAACCTCTAAACGTTTATGTTTTCTGACCCAGGTCTTTCTGTGGTTTACTCTGTCAGTTAGGAAATTAGACATCTTTATTTTTTTAAAGGAAGATGATCTCTGCTATGTAGCAAATGGATCTTTTGTGGTGGCAGGGCTTAAGATGTGGCACCTCCTCTGCAAAATTAGACGTTGCTTTCATTGTTATTTTGGTATCATTTCTGTATCTACTGCACAATGCTCATGGACAACTGACATGTCACAGAAATATCTCAAAAGCTGGATTTTCAAGAGAAAATCCTGATGTGAGGTCATTACACTCCGAAATACCCTGTTACAGGCGAGCTGTTATTTATTGTATGTAAGTGCAGATATATATCAACTTGTGCAGTTTGTGAAGATAGGCACCCTCTCCTGAGGTGCTCACAGTTGAACTCTGGCAAATAATGCAACAAAGAGAAGAGTAGTTATGTCTGGGTAGAAACATGACTGTGGAGAGATCTGCTTAGAAAATTTTCTGTATGAAATACCAGGCCCTCATACAGGAATCAACAAAATGTTTCAAAAAAAGTAAAAATAATGAGACAATATCTTTGTCTCCAAGGAAAGCCAAATAAGAGAGATGTACCTGTCCTGGAACAAAGTCCTGATGCCATTTAAGTATGGTTGGATCTATCTGGATGGGGCACCTCATCCTGCATTACTGACCTTTCTGCAATGTCATTTGCATGTGTGGTCTCAGAAGGACACTGAGCTTTCACACTGGAGTTAGTGTTGCAGGATTGGGCCCTTTTTACTGGGAGAGAGATGGAGCTGATAGAGCAGGACAGGTATTAACAATTAATTCCCAAGTTAGAAGGGGAAACTCAAAAGGTCATTGTGTCCCCCACTGTGTTCTTCATATGCTTATAGAAAATCTTCCCCATTTCCCCCTGCTGATGTGAGGTGAAGGGAGGTGTAGAGCTGACAGGATGAATGATGAAGGCTTCCTCCAACCCATTGCCTTGCTGTGATGGAGTGACATATTTAACCTCCCCTGATGCTACTGCTGCAGGTGAAATGAATTATGCGACCCTCTGAATCCCTAATCGGTGCTAGGCCGTCTCAGGGGCTGGATGCAGCTGCTATAATTTTGGAGTTCTTTCCCTGCTTTAATGCCAAGTACAAATCATGCACATTTCTCTGCCTGAAGACCCCAGGCTGCTTTGAATATGGAGCTGGTCTCCCTAGGGGATGCGAAGGGGGGAGGGGAGAACAGTGATAGAAGATAGGAAACCTGCACAGAATCGCTAATCAGGCTCTGTCCTGTGTCTTCCTGGGCTGCAGATGGCTTCTTGTTGTGTTGTGAGCCTCGCAGAGCCAAACACCTTCATTGTCGGACTCGAAGAAAGTGCTGTAAGTGTCCACTGTGAATGGTGGGTGAGGAGTGGATAGCTCTGTTTTTCAAATCACTGGAGGAGCCTAATTAAGCAGGTGATTTTCTTGTTTGGGAGGTGGTCAGTGGTAGCCTTGAAGGCAATGAAATATGTCAGTCTCAACCAGTGAATTTTGCTTGTCAAATGGCCATTGCCTGTTTTACTCTGAAGGGTCAGAACTGTAAGTCTTTCTTGGTTTGATTCTCTTTCTGTATTA
Organism: Psilopsiagon aymara; assembly: GCA_024733675.1. NCBI lineage: Eukaryota > Metazoa > Chordata > Aves > Psittaciformes > Psittacidae > Psilopsiagon > Psilopsiagon aymara. The sequence continues at coordinate 57,941 of JANRGW010034861.1, forward strand.
GCATTGTTTGCTCACATCTTTTATTTCCTTTCACAAAGAAGTGTGAGTTCTCCTCTTTCCTGCATGTATGGCCAAACAGAAAGATTCTTCTTAAAAACAAACAAACAAACAAAAAACCCCGCGACAAAACCACTACAGAAACACAAAAAGTACTTCACCACACTGAAGAAACAGGGGCTGTAGCAGTGCAGACCAGGGTAACATTTTATGCCCCAAAGCACTGGGAACAAATACCTTGAAATACAGGTTCTATGATGTTGGATGATTAAACAACCAGTGGGTGAGGATGTAGAGAAGGTGCTAATATTATCTCCAGCATTTAAATATTAGTACAGCCATAAATTGCAATGGTCCATTTATACTGATTATGCTCCTCCTTTGGCTTTTCTTCCTGTTGAAATCAAGCTCTTGAAGTGCTAGGGAGCTTTACTGTACAGTGCCATAGGTTGCGGGCTTGATTTCCTCTGCTGCAAATACTCTGTGGACTGCAACATGGTGGAAATTCTAGGATAAAAATGAACAAAAACTAGGAATGAGATTGAGAGCAGGGGATTACTCCCAAATACGCATGAGCAGCAATTCATGTGTGTGTGTGTGTAGGACCATTTATGAGTATTATCTATTATCGCTTAGGAGCTTGAAATTTGCTAGTTGTGTACTACTGCAAAAAGTGAATTGGCCACTAAGTGGCTGTCATTTCAGTTTCGTTTGTGCGCTACTGGTGTGTTGCATGGCATGCTTCCTGTAGAGTCTTTTTTCTCGGTTAGTTATGAGAATTGCCTGAGACAGTGTACTGATTGCTCCATCCTTTCACTGACTTCTGATAATGCACACTGCAAAATCTGTGTTGTAGATAAATTCAAGCATCATTTCTTATAGAAAACATATCCAATATTTTATCTTATGATTAAAGATAGTTCAGGAAAAGAGAAAACCACAAATACTTAAGTTGTTTGTTTGGTTTTTTTTTTAAGAACCTGTGTAGGTTTAGACTGTAATTATTTTGGGGGGTTTGTTTGTATGCATTTTAATAAGAATGCAGTTACCACACTTCCTGAACACTTCTTCAAGGACTGACATACAGAGATTGTTACTGATTTCAGTAGTGGAAATTTGCTTCATTGGAGAAACAGTCAGCAATAAACAGTTGACACGCCTGTGAGATGGGCTGATGCCAACCTGATGAAGTTTAACCATGACAAGTGCAAGGTCCTACACCTGGGTTGGAGCAATCCC
>JANRGW010034861.1:59276-81254 GCA_024733675.1 Psilopsiagon aymara
CAGCAGGTCGAGGGAGGTGATCCTGCCCCTCTACTCTGCTCTCGTGATACCTCACTTGGAGTATTGTGTGCAGTTCTGGTGTCCTCAACATAAAAAGGACTTGGAACTGTTAGAACAAGTCCAGAGGAGGGCCACGAGGATGATGAGGGGACTGGAGCACCTCCTGTATGAAGACAGGCTGAGAAAGTTGGGTCTGTTCAGCCTGGAGAAGAGAAGGCTGCGTGGAGACTTCATAGCAGCCTTCCAGTATCTGAAGGGGGCCTATAGGGATGCTGAGGAGGGACTCTTCATTTGGGGACTGTAGTGATAGGACAAGGGGTAATGGGTTCAAACTTAAACAGGGGAGGTTTAGATTGGATATGAGGAAGTTCTTTTCTGTGAGGGTGGTGAGGCACTGGAATGGGTTGCTCAGGGAAGTTGTGAGTGCTCCATTGCTGACAATGTTCAAGGCTGGGTTGGACAGAGCCTTGGGTGGCATGGTTTAGTAGGAGTTGTCCCTGCCCATGGCAGGGGGGTTGGAACTAGATGATCTTAAGATCCTTTCCAACCCTAACTATTCTATGATTCTATGATTCTAATTAATAACCACAGAAACGTCAACAAAAGGAAGTGATGTAGGGACTTTTTTCTTGGAGGTTTGTTAATGAGCACAGCTTCTTGTCTCTGAAATGTAGAATTGCTCTTTGCTTGGCAACATCAGAAAATGCCATCAGATATCATGCAGCACTTCTGAAGGGTGTTACCTTATTTTCATGATTCAGAAGGCTTTTTGTTCTTTTTAGTCTTTCTGCAAACCACTGCATCCAATTTCCTATTTGCTTGATTTCCATAAATGCATTCTAAAGTGGTTTCAGAATATTTTAGGTTTCTCCTTTCAGGTTGTGATTGAAATTTATTTCAGCGTTTATTTTGGTTATGTATATACACTGATCATTGTTATTTCAGTCAGCTGCTTGGCATGGAAGTGTTGCAAATGTCATGAAATGTTTACTTGCTTTGCAAGGGAAATAGAAGCAAGGGAATACAACTACATCCTATTGCAAGGAGGACTGTAGGTTATCTTCCCTTACTCTTCCCGTGTTTCATCTTATTTTGTGAAATTCTTCATGGGCTGCTTGTTCTATCTTGTTGCTCGTGCTGAAGGATATAAGACACAAAAGTGTCAGTACTAGTTTCTCTTCCCGTAGAAACCAGGGTCTCATTTTTCTGTTAAATGGGAATAAAGTACTTCATAGGATTGCTGCCAAAAGTATTAGTTTTCCATGATTTAGTTTTCATGCCTTTCATCACAGGAGACATTATGCAAGCATAGAGAAGGGCAAAAATAAATAGGTGCCAGTGTCAGTTTTGCGGGTCCATCTCTGTCTCCTATAAATTGTGTGGGGAGGGCATTTTTCTCCTGCCAGGTTTCAGGAATTTGCTAATTTAAACTAGTTGGCATTTCCTTATCTCATCAACATTTCCTTATCTTTCTAGTTGACTTTTGAACTTATTAGATTAAGACTTTAAGACATATTTATTTATACAGCCCAGCTCATTTGTGTTGCCTGAGTGAACTGCTTTTCCTTCATGTGTGCTCCTAGCTTTCCTTAATCTTAGACTGTTGAGACGACTGTTAGGAGCACACCTTATCCCAAGGCTAGCTGGACTGTGAGCAAGCAAAAGTGAGAGGGACAGCAGCAATTTTGAAGGCAGTGATACATCAACTTCTCAAGGACGTGCTGTCAGTATCACGTACTGGAGCCCGAATTTTAGTTTCCAAGTATAGCAGCACTTGCAAACTGCTGGTCTGTCTCCTAAGTGCTACGTACATTGATGAATGTACATAACACCAAGTGTTTAGGGTCACAGGCTCTTCGTTAGTCACCAGATGTCAATTTCTGTACTAATAATGGCAGAACTGGCATCTTGCAGGTGCTCCTGTTTTGTGTGCTGCCTGCAGGTGGGCTGGGTGAAGGTGTGCAGTTGCTGTGGGATCAGAGCTGGGCAGTGGTTACCTTTTCCCTGGTACTGAAGCCATCTCATGTGCTACTGCAGTCTGGTATGTTTTGTGATGCCCCTGCTGCCAAGATGGGACACTCCTTAACTGATGGATGCACTAGCAGCAACAGGGCTGGGAGATGTTAGAGCTCAGTCTAAGGTGAACATGTTCATGTTTGCTGTGCTCTGCTTCTGGGACTTTCCTAAAGCTGCATCACATATCAGGAACTCTTAATTCACTCTGTTCTAATGTGCTGCATATCATGAATAGCACGTATTGGAAGACCACTACAAGGGTTCAGCTTCCAAGTAATTGTACAAACAGTAGTGAACCCGGATGTAGTATAGCAGCATCCTTTCCTCAGCTACAAGTAGCAAATGTGGTGCGTCCTTGATTTTATTTATTCGTATTTATATTTCCTTTAGATCTTTTCCTTCCTCACTTAATGCTACATTTAAAATTGCACTGTGATCCAGGCCCTGTACAGCTTTTTGAATTATTTTCGCTATCAGTTTTTAATTACCTTCCTGGATTTTTTTTTTTTTCTTCTCTCACACTGTTAGAAAAAACAGAATGTGTGAGTAGGGTGTATTGTACTTTGATTTCACTCTGCAGAGCGGAGGAGATGTTTTGGCATTATATATTGTAAGTGATAGACCAGAAACAACTTTCAGCATTATGGGGCACAGGTCAAATAAATTATCCAAATTCTTTTGAATATGTATGAATGGCCTCTGGCTTCTTCCTTTTCTGTAGTGTCTAAGGCTTTTTCTGTTTCATGAAGCGTTGATTCCATGTCTGTGCTGCTGCACTGAAGCATTTTGGCTTTTTCTGGCAACCACCTTTTTGGCAGACACCAGTTTCAGGATTTATCCCTGTACCAAGTGTGTGGAAACTGTTATTGGTGTCTCTGGACATTTTAGGATCAGATCCTTACTGGCACATACTTCATGTAACTTTCTTGACGTATGTGGGTTTGAACAGACTAAGGAACCTTTTCAATGTTCAGTAACATTTTCAGGTTTTAAGCAATACCATATATATGCTTCTGAGAGATTAATATTGCATTTCCAGTACTTCAGGCTGCGGCTGGAGAACTGCTAAACAACTTTGGTTCTGCTGTAGCACCTATTCCTGTATCAGGTTTTATTCAAGTCAAACAACTGTGGGGTGTCATAGCATCTCAGTACTTTATGTTATTAAAGAACTAGATAATAGGGTATGCCAGGATAATAAGGAAAATTTGGGGTAGAAATACCAGAGAGAGAAATTTCTATTTAAAAGTAGCTAATATAATTGTTTCTCCTGTAATTGCTCTCTATGTGAGAGGGGCACAGCAGGATTTCATAATATATGAAAACCTTCCGCTGGGGTCAAGAAGAGTTGTGGTCATCTGTATCAACTGGTCACAGCCTAAGTGATGGAATGAACTATGGCCACAACTACTTTTATTCACATCTCTGTTACCCCTTGAGTCTACTATCATGATTAAATCTGCCAAACACTGCCTTTGCAGTATTAGTCAAGATGTCAACTCTTGAAACCACTACCATGCAATGTGTACAGATTTTGTGCCTATTTGTGTATCATAGCAAGTTATTTTTATTAAACTATAAGGGAAACCAGATGACTTTCTCTCCATGTGGTGCTGGGGTTGGAAGCAACGATTGTGTTGTGATAGTGCTTAGAACAAGGGTTCATTTGAAATATAATAAGTATAAAAAAGCTGCATCAGGAACCTCACCAACTATAAAGAGCAGGAGGTGTTGTGTTTTCTGCCTTAATTTTATACTCTCCCATTCCACACACTTGAATGAGCACAGTTTGGTTTCATTTTCTTTTAATGGAAAACAAAGAAGTAATGGTCTGTACCTTTCCAGGAGCAGACTTCCTTGGGTTTAATGCAATAGAGGTTTATAAAATGATGCTGATAGTCTGGGAAAAGAAAGAAAAGAAAGCCTTTGAAAGAGGAAATAATTTCTGTGGCTGAGAACAACTTGCTGATTCCAGAGAATTATTTTTTACTGTGTAAGTTCAGGTCGGTTTATACACCTTGTAATGGGGTATAAAAGTAAGAGTTTGTAAAGTTCAGACCTAAGTTCTTTGCGATACCTTTGTGTCTTCATTCAAGATGGTAAGTTCACTCGTCTTAGCAATTGCTGTGTGATTAATTACATGCCTTAAGATTTTGCAGGCAGCAGGATAAAGCATTCACTTCCATCATTAATATTCTGTTTGAGTTTTTCCTCTGAATGATATAATAGTTATATTCTGCTGAAAAACATAAAATTTGCCATTAAAGACTTTATTTCTAATAACTGAAAAGATTGCTTGGCCAACTGAAAACAAAACTTAAAGGCAATCAAGCCACCACACCCCATGATCCTACTGTTGATGTGTTATTTGGGTCCAGGAGATAAAATTGACTCCATGAAAGTGGGTATGGATATTCCAGTATTTGGATGCCTTATTATTCGTGGGTCAGCTGTTGATAATAGCATTTCCTATCATCAAGCTCTCTATTTCTCCACAAAGTAAGTTTAATTAATCTGTGAAGTAAATGCACTGAAATGGAGGAATAGCAGCAACATTCAGTTTGCCTCAGACAGTCTAGTTCATTACAACCAAGGAATGAGTCCTGTTCTCCTTACTCTTTTACAAGTACTTTAGTTGTGATTTCAGCAGAGCATCTTACTGTGTAATGTGTTTTTCAGGCTGCCTGAATGGACAAATTAGAGATGGAGGGAAGCTGCATAGGATCCAGGCCTTAGCTAATGTATCCTGCTTCTTGATGCCCATGTTGCTTAAAACCTTTCAGTTTTTAACCTTTTTCTTCCACCACAGAATGATCCTCCTTTCCTAATATTTTCTATTTGTGTGCGGAAGAATGATTAGCAATAGTTTTAATAGTATTTAAAGCGTCATATCTTAAAACAAGCTCAGCTGGATTTTTCACGCTTCCTCTTGTTTGCATCTCTAGGAAGCTGTTAATGGTGACCTGAGTTTGAGTCTGTTATCTCAGTCAATTATTCTGAATTTATGAAGTTCAAAAATAAGGTTCCGGTTTTGACCTTCCACTCCCTAATTTTGGAAACTGGATTTTACAATAACTAGCCAAGAAGAGTGATGGACTGGGAATTTCCTTTCTCTGTAGCTTTTCTGTATTCAAGCTAATACATCTAAAAATAACAGCCCTTGTTAACTATCGAAAAGAGAAATTGTTGTGTCTAGTAAGTTAACTAAAATATTCTTAAAGTATTAGTAAATCCCAGCTCTTGTGTGTTTCCTAAAGGCCAGGTGTGACTTGGATTTTAAGGCACATTAATGATTTTGGCATCAAGCTATTGCATTTGTGAATGAGTTTATAGCCAGTAGCTTTATGTGTAAGTTTCTCTTCACACTGGTTTGAAGCATGTGGGTAATCCATCCCTCGGCCAGCACTGTGCTCTTCTCTTAGGCTGACCACAGTCTACTCTCTGTGTGCAGAGCTGATGGGATCAGAAGTTCTTTTACCCTTTTTGGTTGAGTTTTCTTGGTGTCTGTTTCTCTTCAAATCTTTATGCTGATATTAATTATGGATGCTTTAGAAGTTTCCTGACAACATGGTTTTCTACCCAGTGTAACTAATGTATGCCTTGTCCTTCACATTAAAGAATGCATGCCCAGCCTGTTTTAAGCTCAAAGTAGCTGAATAGGTAGGTGGGTAATATACAAAGATGTCTCTATTGTTGACTTTCAGCCAGTCTTGGGAGAATGCCAGCATCTGGAGAGAATTAAACCTGAATTCTGGTTATCACAGAAATTTCTCTAGAATTTTTGCAGTGTAGCTCTTGCAGAGCAAGGAGAGAACTGTATTTTCAATTTCAGTGTTTTTTACAGGACCCCACAGTCATTATACACTGTTAGAGTTTAAAACGAGACATTGGAAGGAATCTTCTACTAACTGAAGCTATTCCTCTGTTTCTTCAGACAATGACATAATCTTTTCATAAAAGAAATCTATCTTGAATAGAAATCTGTCTTAATATAAATTTACTAGGCTTGAGCTCAGCGGTGGTTGTTTGCTTGATTGGTGGTCCACACCAGTGCTATGTTCTAAAATCTCCTTTACTGTCTTTCGTTACATGATTTTAAACACTATCTGTACTATCCTCTTTTACTTCATTACTGTTCATTGTAAATACTATGCAATCAGATGTATTAAAAATTGAAGATAGGCCAAATGGTTCTGAGGGAAACCTGTGCCTTTTTATCTTCTTGGACATCTTTTTCTGCTGTTGTGCTTGAACTAAAATGTCTTGGTTGCTTTTTTTCAATACTGATGCAATGTGAAATCTGTATGTTTGTTTCAGATCCTTTTCCTCTGATGGGGGACAAATAGTGGGGCACTGAAATGTTACCTGTACTGAAGGGACTGTATCCAATTTTTAAAGCATCCTCTTTCAGTCATGGAAGCCCACTGGGAAAAGCCTTTGAAAAAATGAGTAGAGGAATACACCAAAGAAGAAAAGCATGTTTTTTGAGCGACAGGTAAAAGCAGGAAAGACTCCATACATCTTCTCAATGAGAGCTGGAAAAAAACTAGCACTGGGATACAACAGCCATTCATATTTGCAAGACCACTGAGTACAGCTATGTCACAGGACACTGTGTGAAAATAGCAGCAAGTATATGCCATTGGTAACCTCACCTTACCTAAGCCCTCTGAGTCCTCTGAAGCTGTGGAAGGATAGCAAACGTTCTTGGAATAGTTTTATGTGGCGATGAAATAATTCAAGACTTCTTGTTAAGCCCTTGTGCAGTTTAGTATGAAGTAGTTTTCAGCTCTCAGAGTCAGCATAAAAAAAAAGATTGTGAATTCAGTAGGGCTGTGCTGGTAGCTGCTGCTGTGGACATGAGTCTTTGCGTAAGTAAGTAGCATAGTCCATAGGCTCTTGTGCAATTATCTGCTCTTCTCCTCTCACCATCTTAACAGGCTGACCCACCAATAGTCCATTTAACTTTGCTGTGCTCCACATGGTAAGAAAGCACAGTAAGTGTTTCAGTTGGAATTTTTTGTAAATAATCAAGAGTGTTTATACAGCAGAAGGCCAGTAGTGATGGTACTTCCCAAGGGTTCGATTGAAATGCAAGTCAGGATTCAGGGCTTCAGGAGGGCAGGTTGAAGAGGTGTGTTTGCTAATATTGAATTGCAGGAGTGCTCCAACACTAACTCATTCACTTTTTTCACTTGCGAAACTGTACAGACATTGCCAAGAAGAATGTCTTGGGTCCTTTTTCAAGTGAGGAAAGTATTTCTGATGCTCTCTGGAAGTGTCATCTTTGACTACTGAGGCCTATATTAGTAGCAATCACCATTTCCCTATTGTTTCTTATTTCCATTAAGTTCTTTGTTACTTTCCATCCTCAATTGTTAACCTTCATGTAAAAGAAAAAAAATCAAATTATAAAGAAAAAAAACCCCAACAAAACACCTAATTAAAAAAAGAACAAAATCAAAAGCCTAACATATATGCACAAAGCACTGGAGATGAAAATTTTTAAATATGAGGAAGCAAAAATTAGATAAAAACTTGGAAGTTTGTCACACAGCCGTATGGTGAGCAAAGGCAGCTTTACATCGGAAAAAGCAACAACTCTTTATTTGTGCATATAGCATGTCTAATAGTGCTAGTGATAGTGTCTATATCCTGCTGGGTTTTACCATATTAGTATTGGCATGCTAGCAGTTCTGGGATCCAAAATGGTGAGTGTTGTTAATGTGCTAAATCCAGACTGTAAGTAAATAGTAAATCTCCATGGTTCCTGCTCTCACAAACGTGCCATAAGAGCACTTAATCACATTCCTTTTAAATATGATGTGGAGACCCCATTAAATACTTGTAGTACTGACATTTCCCTTTTGAAATGTATTATGCGGGGACAAAATTCTTTCATGTGGGGAAATAATGCTTTTGGTCGGTCTTTCTTCAAATCTTTGTATAGCAAAGAAATTACTTTTCGTGTATGTCATTTTTACCTGACGCAATTCTCTGTGTTTCCTCAACCAGCAGCCACTTTATCATTTCATTATAGTCTTGCTGTAGTGATGCTATATTTAATGTTGAGGTGGCATTTTCATCAGCAACCTTATATTCTCTGTCATTTACAACTTCCCCTGAACAATGCCATTCAAGCTGAAATCTCCATAGTTGCTTTCTACCAAGAAGTAGGGGTTTGCATAGGTGAGAAACTTGGTTTTCTTAAAAACAGCAATGGTAATTTCTTTGAGTGACTCCCCTTTCCCTCCTCCCTTTCCTGTGAAAGGGTTTGACTCAGAAAATGTCAAGAGTTGTAATTCTGAGGGAAGATGAACACTTTTCATTTCTATTAATACATTTGAAAATTGCTCAGAGGAAGTTCTTACCTGGTGCTGCGCAGCCGTACACACATACAAGAATGAGTGAGGAGCTCCTCTGCACTGCCTCTGGTACAACGTTTTTTGGGGGGGTTTTGCATATGTGTAGAAGTTGCTTCAATTGCTAAGATAGAAGAGGCTAGGAGTAAACACGCATAGGAAGCCCTGTCGCCATGTGTGCTTGCCACCTTCATCTTTGGGATGGAACATGCCTTTCTTAATTTGGGGGATATACATGAAACATCTGGTCTGGTTCTGTATAGGTTATTTTCTGTAACTTCTGAGATCTTCGTTTGGCAGGACAGTGAAGTATAGGCTTGGTATATGAACTGTTCCTAAGTGCTTTGCTGAATGAGGTCTCAGTACCTGCTAAAGCCTGAGATTTTTTGGGTTGTTTTTTTGTTTGTTTGTTTGTTTCTCTGTTTCTTTGTTTTTCAGATAAGTTTGACATTGAATAAATAGAAAGAGGCAAGGAGTGGAAGGAGAAGGGTAAAATAGTTCAACCAGCACAATTTTCTATCCAAGAACTTCATGTAGCCAGATTACATGCTTACAGATATGCCTTGTCTTTGTACTTAAATAGTCTTTAGAGGATAGGCTCCACCACTCCCTTGTTGTCTGCTGGATGTCAGTGGTTGAGAGGTGTGGGCTGCTGCAAGTGAAAGGCAAGAGCAGAGGAGTGTTTGACAGAATGACACTGGTTTGAGCATCTCTAGTTTCTATTATTTGCGAAAGAAAAGCCGTGTCTGGTCTAGACAGTACTTGGGTAAGAAATCTATGAGCTGTAGAAAGGAATCCGTTCATATATGTAGTTTTTGTCCTTGTTTACAGGTCTCACATAGATCTATTACCAGGAAAAAAGAAAAAAAAAATAGCACATTTATCTTAGTTCAGTAGGCTCCTTCACTGCTTTTGGATTGATGGGTCATGGTTCAGTTTCTTGCTGGAATAGATTCTTTACGAACAAGAATAATTTTTCATTTGATTTCATTTTCTTGATCACCTTTCAAAATGTTTCTCTGTCTACATCACGCTTTGCCATTTTTATCTTTTCAGGATTGAACACACTTAAGTACTGCAGGTTTTCATTATGGTTCCACTTGAGTTGGCATTGTAATTCTGAATCTGCAGTTTCTTTGGCTTCAACCAATCCAGAACAAATGCTTTGATGGTCTGGAATTTTATTATTCTTCTCAACGAAAAGATGAATTTGTGTTTTCTAGTTTGATTTATTTTCATGATGCTGAAAGACCCTTTCTCTTAAGTGAAAGCAGAATTCCTAATTTTAGCTTGTAAATGCCAATATACTATTGGGATAGATGTTTTGTTCTGTAACAACAATGGTTTACAAAAGTCACCAATTGGGCTTACATCACAAGTACAGCTTTATTCCCCCTCAATCTTAGACATCAGCTTTCAAGCTTGGAAGGTAGAGAACATGAAAAAAAATGCATAGAAGAAGTCTTGTGTATTACTTAGAATCCCAAGATTTGCAGTATTCATTTGGTGTTGGAAGTGGGACCAAGACAGGGCTGCTAGAGAGTCTGATAATGTGTGAAGAAAAGCAAGTGGTGCTTCAATAATTTCTAACTTGATAATTGTTGGCTCGAGGATTTTATGAGAGTTTATTTTTTAGTAGATTTTACAGAATTAAAGTTTTAGGATATATTTAATGAAGAATTGTTCATGTAAGAATTTTGAGAACTCTGTTAGACTTACGTAAGAAAAGGCTGAGGCATTTACAATGCACAGATTCTGGAGACACCCAGTTAGAACCATTTAATGTGACATAAGAGGTGGTCATTGTCCCATAGAGTTTGTTGTGAACATATTGAGAACAGGCAGTAACCTTGGATGTATTTTTTCATGCATGTGGTAATAGGTGGCAGTTTCATAGATCTGGAAGAATTTGGAAGATTTTAGTCCAAGTATTTCTCTGCAAAACTGGAAATACAGCATAATGCTTAAAAATTTGTATGATAGAAACATGAATGTGGCTGCATACTTCCATTGTCTAAATTGAGGGGGAAAATGATAAATTATCAACTAGGAGCAAGTAAATGGTAAAACATAATTTAATCTTAATGGTTTTTCCATTTTGATAATGTAACGTGATGGTTGTAGCAGAAAGCAATTTTAAAAATACAGGTTTCATATGATGACACTTTTATAGTTAAATTGTTTTGTGGTTTGGAAATGTGTAATAAAAATATTGCATTACAGATAAACCCCTAATGTTGTAAAAGAGCTTCAGCCCATCAGGCACCATAGCAGTAAAAGATTTTGGTATCTATCTTGCCCTTATCTTAGTACCCAATTAGAGCAGGTAACTGACCACCAACAGAGGCTGGCAGAGTGAGAGCAGCTTGGCTACCTATCAGAGAAGTAATTCTGAAAATACATAATTACTGAGAGTGATTAAAAGAAAATTATTACTTTTTTTGGCCAAATGACATAAATTTAAAGAAAAATGAAAAAGAAAAAAAAGGAGGGAAGAAAATGGCTAGTTAAAGCTTCTATTTCAAAGGAGGATGTTAAACTAGTACAAAATGTTGGTGTTAGGCTTCCTTTTGGCTTTTCTTAATTGTAGGGTGCTCAGAAACTGAAATGCATATCACTGCTAAAAGTTTACCACATGCAGGTCCTGGAAATAGTGTGACATTAGTGTGGGTTTTTATGCCAAAGTAAGAATTCCCAGTGCAGCCTACCAACTCTTTTACCTGGTGACTGAGAGATCTCCAAATTCACATCCCTACTCAGATTTGCCATTGTATGAAAAAGCTCAAAAAATCCCATGTTTTTTAGATACAGATTTATAAATATATTTTTCTGAAGTCCATTTCTATTCAGGTCCTGTTACTTCATCTCTCTTTCCTCATGTGAAAGTTACCAGCAAGTTTTGCCTGTTAGCAATGTTGAATTTTCATTTAGGAATGCTGAAATCAATTGGATCATAGGATGAAGGACTGTGGCTGCTCAACTCACATTGCTTTTAAATTGGGCCTGGTGTTTCTGATAGGCACTGTGTTGGGGATGCCAACTGCTTAGTTGACTTATTGTACAATTAACTGCAAGAATTGGGAGAGACCAAATGATAGGGCAAGCTGTGAATTGAAAGTATGATTTGACAGTTCAAGGGCCACTCACTACTGTATTGTCACTTGCAGCTTTGTGAAATGCTTGTGATGGCATAAGGTTTAAACCAGCAGAGTAGTTTCTTGCCTGTCCTCTAGCCGAGAAGGTGAATCGGAGGACTATGGGGGAATGTGTTTAAACAGCGACATGAGAGGGTGGGTCATTCTGGTAGTGCCGGCTGTGCATCATGTAACCTGACTACACATGATTCTGAGAATGTGATGTATGACTGTCCCTGTGGGCATTTCTTGAAGCTGGCTACAAGCCTGCCTTTCTCCTTTCATCAGTAGTTAGAAAAACACACCTCTGGCCACATCTTAATACCATTTCTGTGCCATAGTACAGTATGGAGTTAAGTAACAACTGATCACTGTGCTAGGTGAAACTGTAACTAGTTCCATAAACTGGTTTGTGCCACAGGGATATATATTACAACTTTAAAACATCAAACAGTTTGGTGTTCTCTGAGCTGTTTGCTGGAGTGAAGGGCCTAAAAAAAACCCAAAATCAAGAACAAAACCAAAACAATGCAAGAATAAAAAAAAAAAATCAAGTTTTAATATTGCGTAGCAATTTTCTTGCTCTGTACTTTAGTACCCAGTGGGTAGGATGTAGTGTCTAAGGTTCTCTGCAGTAGTGAGTACAGGCTCTTCTGAGTCTGTGTGAGATTTTTCTGCACTTACCCTACAAGAGAAATAAAGAGAAGCTGTAGGAATGCAGGTTGGCTCAATTAAGGGCTGCTTTGTACATGCAACACCTTGTTGTGATATAATGGTGCACGAGTCGTGCCAAACTTGGTAGCCCAGGTTTCATTGCCCCTTGAACTGTAGAAAGTGGCCATGTGGAATAACAGGCTTACATAAACCACTTGGTAACAGATTGTGAATGACTTCCTACCAATCCCTGCTGCTTCAGTTACAAAGCAATTCAGTAACTACAAGGCCTGAATGTTAACAAGAGAAAACAGTATGGTGTGTTACAATGGTAAGAGAGAAAACATCAGTGTAAGTTGGTTTGTTCTGCTGATGGCCTGTAGAGTTGTATTTTGGCTGTAGCATCCACTCTTCCCAGTTTCTGGTGGTGCTCATGAATCAAGACCATATTTGCAGTTTATTAAATATCAATTTGATTTCATTCTTCTTGTACGTATTGATACCCTTTTGGTGAAAAGTACATTTAGAAAATCTCCAAGAAAATCTCACTGATTACTAGACTGCCCCTCTTAAGACAGAATAAAGCAGTGAGAAAAAAGAAAGAAATTTCATAGGAAAGGAGGAGCATGAAGGGATTCTGGGGGTCCAGGTTCTGTTCGTGCCTCGGGCATTAACTCCCCTGGGCAACTTACTTTGGCCAAGTCAGCAAATACCTCTGTGTCTTCATTTCTTGGTTTCTGCAGTGGTGAAAGTCACAAATCCCTTCTGACAGGAAAAATACAAGGATTTATTGATTGCGAGTACTGTAAAGAACTGAAATACTGTGCTCCTGAGTGCAATAAAAACGTAGATAGAAATGAATTAGATAGGCTCCTAACTACATGTGAATCTTTGTTGCTAGCTTTAGAGTATGGGCTTGAGCCAAGGTATTTAATCTTTCTTGAGCCTGAGTCTTCTCACCTGTGAAATGAAGATGAAAATTTGTATGACTATTGTGGAATTAGTTAAAATCTGTTGATGAATTTAAAAGCTATAGTTTTGCACTCACAGAACAATTATTTTGTTCTGAGAGACTACTACATTTTATTCTTCATTTCATATAATTTTTACTTATGTAATGAAATCTCATAGAGTTTGATGAAAGAATGTTTTAGTCGACAACCACCTTCAATGAATTGGAAAACAGAACATGGCACCTATAGGAAATAAATAATGTCTCGTTTAGTAATAAATAATAAATGCAAATAATTTAATAGTATATACATGTATTACATGTATATGTGTAGTAAGTTGTGCATTCTGTAAGCTTCTTACACAGAAAAGCCCCAATTAGGGAGAGCACAACAGGAAGTAAGAAACAAGCTTAAGATGAATATTCAAGTAAACATCTGCAATTTCAGTAAATTTGGATCAGATCCTTATATCTGTTCATGGCCTGAGCAGTTTCCCTAGTGAAATCCTAAAAAGCAGTAACAGAGCAAAATAAAAACGCAGGTTCTTACCAGGGTTCCATGAGTGCTGGCTCACCAGTGGTTGGACTGTGTCTGGTGTTCCAGTTGGTTTGAGTGGGACATAATGTATTTCCCAAAGGGTTTTCACCTGTCAGATTGTAGATCCCTCCAAAAGTATAGATATGGAAACTGGTTTAGGAGACTTTCCTTTCACAGATAGTTCCATATAGAATCATAGAATAGTTAGGGTTGGAAAGGACCTTAAGATCATCTAGTTCCAACCCCCCTGCCATGGGCAGGGACACCTCTCACTAAACCAAATATGCTACATACCCCACTGCCATCATCTGTCTTGTTTCAAAAGCAAGTGAAAAGGATGCCACCTTTTCTGTGAGGAGGTTGTTTTTTTCAGTCTGATATCGCTTGCTGTTAGGAAACAGTTCCTGGTGCTTAACCTACATTTTTTTGTACCAAATTAAACATTAAACTGAGTTATTACTCCAGACCGTACTAAATAATTATTTTTCTCTGCCCCCGCTTTGTGCTTTTTTATTTGAATTTGATTTACAGATAATTTTGAATACAAATAACTGTAAAATGATGAAGTTATTAAACAACTAGGCATCCAGGAGGAGAAAATAATGAAAGCACAAATGTTTCTAAAGCCTTCTGTCTTATTAGGTGCAATGACACAGGGAGAATGTAATGGAAAACCAAGCTGGAGCTTTCTAATACACCTCAGCAGTTTAAAATGAAGATCCTTGAAGCAGAAGGGGGTTAATGTAACTGCAAATTGTTGGTCTTCATCCCTCTCCTTTCTTTCCTTGAATAGTATCTCTCATTCATCTTTGTTCCTCTTGAATCTTTCCACTTCACACTTGTTGAAAAGGTAGCTTTTGGCCTAGGAAGAATTTCCCACCAAATGTAAACTATTTTCTTGTCTGCCTTAATATTTCATGCATTTGCGATTTGTCCTCTCATCTCTGTAATATAAATAAGACTGCTGCTGCTAGTGATGTTTTGTGGATAGCATTTTTTCTGTATAAACAGGATATTGGACAATGAGTATCAGTCTATCTGTGCAAACAGTGTGCAGTGAGTCAAGGCAGCTTTTACTGTGCTCTCTGCCCTTGGCTCCCTTCTGTCCGACTTGGACAGCTGTAGGTGGAAACCTCTGATGATGCAAACGCTTTTCCTTGTGTGTTTGGTAAGGGCTATATTTTAAAACTCTTTTTGTTACACTTTGGATGTTTATGATAAGCTTAGAATGGAAAGGCACCAACAATCCAAACTTCATTGCAGTTGCAGTTCTTCTGTAAGAATTTCAGTTTCCCAGTAGTAAAAACTAGAAAGTAAACAAAATATAAATATAATAACGAGAAATGCTGTTTCCTTTGGAAACTTTCTTCTGTGGCTCTGGCTTCTTTATATTGTGTCTCATAGCTGAGGTTGTTGACATTGTTCCTGTAAGCAGCATGTAACCATTTCAGGTGAAAGCCGTTGGGATCAGGTTGTTTTCCATTTTGAATGAAGCAGAGTTAAGTGTCCGTCACTTAACAGGCATAGGGAGGGAGCCTGCCTGATTTCTGGCTGTGGCAAGTTATCTGCCCTCTATCACAGAGTGAAACGGTAACAGGCTTTCAGCCTTGCCTCTGAAGGGCAGAAACTTCAATTCATCCAGCTGATTCTCCATGTTGGGCTTCTAAAAGTAACATGTGCCTCAGCTGCTTGAAACACAGGGCGTAAATTGCATAAGGCTGTGAGAAGTTTAGCTGTTACTTCCTTGCTTAATGTAATGGCCAGGACTTGGAGAAGTGCAGAAAACACAGAGTATGAATCTTCTACATCTTCATTCACCCAAAATAACCTGGAAAGCAGAGAGACTGTGATGTGGCCTCTACTCTCAGTATCTGATTTTGAACCACTGTAATCCCTGTTTCCTTTGCGGTTTTTTGGTCCATAATAGCATTATTTCCTTTGAGGATATGCCATCCAAATGACCTATTTCATTCTCCATCTAACAGCTATTTGATTTCAGCATTGGCTGGAAAAGCACTGAGTGGTGAGGTCCTCTGGCAAATGTTAATTAATCAGGATTTTATTTAAATTGTACATGGCTAATTATAGCATGAAAACTAATATAATTGTTTCAGGATTCTTATTCCTGTTTCCAGTTGACTGCTATAATAGTTTTTTGTAGTGTGGTGTTGTCTTAATGTTCATAGGAAGAAAGGAGGGCTGTGTTATGGTAGGTGTTGTATTTATATTTAATGCCCCCAATGGTATTTATTCATAACCTACATTGAAGTTCTGGGGTATTTTAGCTGCACTTAGTGCTGGCCAGGGTAGGATGATCATACAGAAAGGTAGGTTAAAGCTGTGCTGGACTGATTAGGACTCCATGGGGCTTAAGTGTGGGTGGACAGATAGCTTTGAGATTCGTAATTTGGTGGCTCTCTGGATTTACTTGTAAATGTTTTGCTTCTCTTAACTATTAGTATTTATTTTGCTAAAGCATTAGGAGTTTGGTGTTAATTCTGCTTGGTTTAAAGCATGATCAAAATGAGTTTAGTTTAACTCTGGGTATGAAAGTTGTCACAATCCATCAGTCTCTGGCAGGGACCCAGCAGAGCAGCACAGGGATACTTGCTCAGTGACTGGTGCTTAATATTTGCATGGCTAACTTGTCAAAACTAGTTTCTACTCCCTCAGCCCTGAAGCACCAACCTGGCTCATGAGAACTGGTCTTCTGTCTTCCTGCTTCATATTTCATTGCCAAATAGCCCAAGGACAAACAGAAAAATAATTTGGTATTGTAAATCATAGTTGCTGATCAGGGTATGGGAATCCAGATTTCAAGTGTCCATTTGGGAGAGCTTTTTTGTGTCCTACAAGATACAGAAGAACTGTACAGGCAGCTTGGTAAGACAACCCATTCTATCCTCCTCTTAATATGCATTTATTTTTGCTGCTGTTTTCTGAAGTGTCCTTGCAACTAATGTGGGAGAATTTAAGTTAAGCTACTGGCCTGGACAGGGGAAGGTCTGTCTTCGGGTCTGGTGAATCCAGATGTGGTTGAATCAGCAGTGCTTTTTAGAATATTACTTTCACGGAAGCAGTACTCACCTTTTGGGGTAAGAGGAGAAACAGTAGAAAGGTGTTCTGCCAGTAGAAGAGTTTTGTCTTCACAGGCAGGGCTATTTGCCTGTGAAGGCTTTGAGGCAGAGATAATGTAGGGCAAGATACTACTTTTTTACTTTTTTCTTTTCTTTTCTACCCCCCCCCCCCCTCCCCAAATGATTGTCAAGAGGAGTCATGACACACAAACACCATTCAGCCCTGATTCTGCTTTGGAGTCCTTCTGTGTCTGTCTACAGCTGGTCCATAGGACATGGGGAGAAGGTCCTCTGAATTTGCTAGGTGGAAGTGGAGAATAAGGAGCAATGAGACAGGCTGAAACTTTCTTACCATCCTGATGCATGTATCTCACAGGCTTATGTTGCTTAACATCACTGTGTTCTCCAGGTTGTTTAAGCACATGATCTGAGACCTCCACCTGCAGAGGGACTTGATTCTAGTTCACTCCTCAAAGGGCATGTGACAATCAAAGGAGCAGACTTTGTGAAAGACTCAAAGCCAGTCATATTTAATCAGAACAAAATACGTAGTAACGTATGGGCAAATAGTAAATATACTCTCATGCACATAACCCTTCTGAACCAAGTCAGGAAATCAAGCCTCTGCCTCTCTTAGAATCATCTGTGATTCCTTTTTCTGTGTGACTCCCTCTGAGTTTTTTAGAAGTGAGCACTGATGACCAGTTTTATTGTCTGAGGAAATTCCTTTCATTTAAACTGAAGCCACCACTCTATCCAGACTACACATACAAACATCACTCTTTCTCTCTCCAGCACAAGAAAAACACGACAGCTCATATAATCTAATCAGAAGTTGTATCTTGTACTGATTTCCCCAGATCATCTAATTCAGTGTTGTGCTGTTGTGTTCTGCTGACTTCAAAAGCATTGGGGGATCACAGGCAATTGCTCACTCAAGTTGTTTCATGGTCATGGACTTGCCCATGCTGCTGCATAAACACGTGCCTAGGTATTTTGTTGGTTTAAGGCCTGAATGCTTTCTGCCTTTGCTGGTGCCAGGATCTCAGATTTTAAAGTGTCTGTCACTTGTAAGCTCTAAAATGTGCATCTGAGATGATTAGCATTGTTCCGAGAATGACTCCCCACTTCTGATTTTCCCCATGTTCATGTTTATATACTGGAATAATCTATTTGGACTCCTTAGCCACACTGTTTCAGTGGCTTGCATAAAGTGTCACCCAGGTCTCAAGAGCTTTCATCTCTGAACTGGATCATTTACAGTGAAAGCTAAATTGGAAAGTTTTGCCAAATTATTCATCCCCTCCACACCTTTTTGCTGCCAGTTCAGTTTATATATATGTAGCTTGTGTCAAGTAAAGGCCTGCAATGTGTCATAGCCAAACTACATGAGGGCTTGAACTCCACTTTCAGCTCCCTGTGATGCAGGAAGGCTGTGGTGGTGCTCAGAATAGCTGAGCTCCCCTGAAGAGCTTCAGTACTCTCATCTCTTACTTCAGTAGATCTAAGGTGCTGGGCTGTGAGATCTTCTACATGTGACTGATGCAAGATTCATGCTGCTGAGGGTGGGAGAGGGAAAACTGCTTCTCGGTCAGATCATGTTAGAAGAGTTATGCATAAGGAGTGGGCAGAAGAAGTCCCTACTGCATACTTCAAAGAGTTTCTCCTCTGATTTGTGAATATCTTTTTGAAGGGAAAAAAAGAACGACAGTGCTACCACAAACAAATTCTTGTGGTGATAAGAAAGGTCCTTAAACCCCCAGTGTATTAATTACTGTAAAGAAGCAGCAAAATATGCATTTATTTTATTTTTAATGAAATTTAGGAAAGCACACAAAAAATGCATTTTGAACAGTTGCTCAAAATATTATGGACTGTCCTATGTTCATTATCTTATATTTTTTAAACCTTTTCTTTAGTTAAATTCAGCAAGCCTGAATCTGTCTCATGATTTGCAAGTGAAGACAAATACTGCAATTATGTACACATGTATGTACATTTTATGAACATACATATATGCAGTATGTTCATGTGTAAGAAAACAATCAACAGATGTGAAACTCAGGCAGTGAGCTTCTTTTCAGTAGAAACCATATTTTGAATTTTGCACCTGGCAAATTGGCATTTTACATCCTTTTAAATGCCCTGAGGTCTTATGCAGCATCCAAATAGAGAAGGAGAAGATGGTCCATGACCCACCCAGGAGCTTACAGGGAAAAGGTTTCTGTACTCCACAGGAATTTCTAGTTTTTCTTCTCAGACCACGGGGAATTGGGAAAATATTAGTTATTCTCTTAATCAAGGCTGATTCTATGATTCCTTGTCCTGTTCCCAGAGTGGTTCAGCCAATGACGTCTTTTACCCAAAGGGATCTGAACAGTCCAGTCTCAAAGGTACTGGTGTGTTCAGGGACCCACTGTCCCCAGTGTTGTCCCCCTGAGACACTCTCTCAGGAACAGTTTCTGCGTAGGGTTGTGGACGCCTCATGCAAATTGTCTTCCCATCGTGTAGGTAACTTTGGGCACTCCCTATCCATCCTTATGCCCCTGCTACTCTGTACTGTTTTTGTGGGCAGGAAATGCTTTCCAGGTTAGATTTGACACTCATACTATTCTTAAGGGGAATTGATGGGGCAAATCAGGGAATTTATGAGGCTTGGGAGTTGGAGCAAAATTAAAAAGCTGATGGGAATGCATCCTGTGATATCTCAAACTTATTGCAACAATGGATAAATGTCTAATGCTGGCAATGTAGGATTCCCTGTGCTCCTTGAGCATATGGTAGAGAAGTGGAGTTTGTTTTGGGTAACAAAATGTAAGTTGGATTGAATAAACATCAGTACTTGCAAGTTTCAGGAATTTTCTGCAGGTAATATAAGAAAGTACTGCAGATACTTAGGAAATACATATGTTTTTCTTCAATTAAATGATTTCTTGGCCTTTAAACTCCTATAGACATATTTAGGAGCTTTGGTTTTCACTTTTTTCTTTTTTCTTTTTTGGTACCAAGAGTGAAATGTGCCCAGGACTGCAGAACATTGACTAAGCACGCTTCCTGTGTTTGTTCAGAATTATTTAGCAAGAGCTGTACTTCCTGTGGGACAAGGAATAGTGGGATGATCAACTTTTCTAAACCTTGCACAGGTAATTAATTGTGCTAGACAGCAAGAGCACTGTGTATGCCCAATTAATTACTTTGTGTCTCTGATGGTAGTGATGACAGAAAACTACAAACCAGTAAATTCAGTAATCCACACAGGGTGTTTTAACATGGCAGAGCTGTGCATGATGCAGTAGTTGGATTGGGGCTCCTGTGAGCCCTGGCACAGAGGGAATTTGATTGACATATCAGTGATGTAAGAATGCACCTGCAGTTGCAACTGCCCAGGTATGAAAAGTGATGTTGGTTGGAAGTTGGAGGAAGAAAACCTTGCATGGTCTGTATTGTTTTTTGGTTGCCAACATCTTCTAATTCCTCAGTGCTTTTTACCATTTGTGTCTTGGACAAGGAACAGGTTAATAACAGAAAAGAAGATTGAAAATTCTTTTAAGTCCCTGACACGGCATTGTTTCCTACTTCTTCACAAAGCTGTAGCTTTCTGTGAGAGGTCCAAAGGCCCAAACATTTCCAGTTTTGAAAGCTGTGCTCAGCTGATTAGGGGAAGTAAGTTGTAACTTTGTAGGGCATCAGTTCATGTGGTCTAACTTTAATCTCAACTAACCAGTATCTGTGTTTTCTGTATTGTGTACCCAGTAGTTGTGGCAATATTTTTAAAATCTCTGTAGAGTGATTAAAAATCTTTCAGAAATACTCCAGAGCTGATGCTGATGTCTCCAGTACTGCTTGTTTACCATCACTGGGAATTCAGTGGCATGAAACACTAAGTCATTCATGCATAACTTTGAGTAATAAATACATTTGGGGAGAACAACAATCTCTTCTGAAATACTGTGCAGTGTTCTGTAAGGTGGTAGAGGCTAAATTTCAAGTTAGTAATGTAGGTGAATGGCTCTAACCCAGTGACTAGATGATGATATCTTTGGTTTCTGGGTCAAGTAGTCATATATATGCAGAGTGAGCAGGCAGAATCTGTCTGCATGGTTTTTCTTGTGTGCATATATGTTTGTTTACAGTCTGCCTCTGTAATGCTTTTCTGCCCTTGGAAGAACTGCATCCAAGTTGGATGAGACAGGGCTATGTGACCTAGATGTTTTCAACAACCATATTGTGAGGTGGCCAAGAGTTCAAGGACTGTTTCTGAGTCAAATTAGAGTCAGATGGCCCTGTGACCTACAAGAGAAGTTCATCTTTCTAGGGAGAATGTCAATCCTATTGCACATTGTAGTGTGGAAAAAAAAGCCCTCTATCAGAGTTGCTTTTATGTTATCAGATGCTGCACTAGCAACAGATTATTTTTTCCCTGCACATCTGCTATTCTTCAGGCTTGTCAAGCAGAACAGAAAGCAAGAATAATGGAGAAGTAGTAAAATTAGACACTTTTAAAACATTCTTCTGAAAAGTCAGTGGCATTGACAAGCATGTTCTGAGCAAAAAGAAATGTAAAAATAGATTTCAGAAAGAACGTGTTTTTCAATTTATTGGTTTAAATAATGTTCTGAACTGTTTGGCAGTAAGATGCGAATTTGAAAGTCTCTTATTTTTACCAAATCTGCACATTGGATTGTGAAAAATAATCTCAACTGAAACATTGTCCATCACTAGCTATAGATCTCCTTCTTTGTTCCAATTTTAGAAAAACATATCTATTCATTTAAAGGACTGCTTATCTCTGACTACCATTGATTGAAATTCAGTTCAGTATATTGCTGAGTTCAGCTCAGATTTATTCATTGGTGGACAGGAGTCCCCCAGCCATTTTCATTAACATCAGGTCAGAACCAGGAAAAGATTGAGAACGCTGATCTGCCATTATCCATCACCTCTACTTCATATTTGAGTTTCTAGGCACTAGGTCTAGTAAGAGAATTTTTATCTAATATTTTATTCAAGTAAATAATGTGATGATTTGGCTCCCTTGTTCCTCAATCTTGCAGCTCCACCTGAAAAATTCAAGTCCTTGTGTGCACTTTCTGACACTACAGTTCCCAGTCCTCTTTCTTTGTCAGCATATTTGGGAGAAGCCTGGGAGGCAATAGAAAAAGAATGTCCTCTTTCAGACAAAAATCACTTTTACTCATAGAAGATTTTAAGATACCTGTTTGAACAGGTACTGCTGAGTTGATTC
>JANRGW010034861.1:81275-98419 GCA_024733675.1 Psilopsiagon aymara
CCCCCCCCCCCTTTTTTTTTTTTCCCACTCCAGTCCTTGGAATCGCTCTTTTAGTTTGGAAAGTAAAATCCTGAAAAATGTCTCATCTGGCCATTCATCTCCCTGGAAAACTGAACTAGGTTGTTTCCTTCTGCTTCACACAAGTTCCTTTCATGTAGTTCATGTGTGGTGAGATTTGTAGATAGGTGGATTAGTGCTATTACATGGCAGTCAGTTGAATGGATACCCTGCCTCTTTGCCAGAGGCATATCCTTATTTCTGCCTTGGCTTAAAGAAATCTGAGTTTGAAGCAGTTCATTCTGCTTCTCTTTTTTCATCAGGATCTCCAGCACCTCTTTAATTTATTGGTATAATTTAGAACCTTATATTATTATTTTAGTTTTCCTTCAAGTGGGCTTTTAAGCTGCTCTGAAAGCATCCCAAGTAGAACTGGGGCAAAAGCACTAGACTAAGAGTATAGTGGGGAACACCGGAACTGAGTTGGTATATGTAGAGTTTGAAAGCAAGTTCCAGTCTCTCCAAGGGCAGTGCAGATGTGTAGCCTTCACTTAAGAGCAGGGGAAAGGGGACTTCTTTGCGGCTTCTGAATGATTTTTCATGCTCTTTGCTATGGAAACTGTTTTCATAGCTGCCTCTTCTGCCTATTTACCGGACTTTTATTATTTAGGCACTTTCGTACAGCAAACACTGAGCTTGGTAGATTGTCCAAAAGATGATGAGTGCTACTGAAGTCTTTTAGCTGTGTTTGCCTGAAGGAGAGATTTCCTGCTAGTGTGATTTCCTTAAATTGGTCATCTGCTTTATGGTATGCAGATCAAATGGATCTCACCGAAGTTACTCTAATTTCTGGCAGTCGTTCTTGGTGCTTCACAAGCAGGAGAATATTGCCAGAGATTTAGTTTTTTTCCTCTCTTGATTTCTTTGAGGTAAACATTGTGCTAAACTGAACTGCAATAAGAGAACTGATAGAGAATTAGGTGGTATTCAGAATAGTGAAATGATTCAGGTGTGACATTGGTTTTGTGGGTAAACCACAACACTTCATCAGCAAACTTGATTAGAAGTGGAGAGTTCAACTCACTTTGTTATTTTTATTTTTTTTAAAGGTGCTCTCAGATACTGCTTGTTTTCAAATGCTGTTCATCCTGTGGGATTTTTTATTTTCTCAGCAATTTCAGGTGGATCTTGGCCGAATTCTGCTTTCTGAAATCCAGACAGGGTACCTCAGTGAGACAATGCCCAAGTCATTTCCTGGGGCAGTTTAGATTCCTGCCAGATTTTGACAGATTTGAGACAGAGCCACTGGGTTGACACACTTCACTGCAGAGACCTTATTCTTTCCATGGGGCCAGATCCTGTTGAAGTCAGTGGAGAAGACTCCTATTTCTTAAAGGACTTTGAATATGATAAGCCGTACTGAAGAAGTGAGTTAATGATGGAAAAACCCTGTATGAAAGAGCTCTCAGTCCAAAACTATGAGCTTAGTAATATTTTTCGAGCCTGTTCAGAAGATGCCTTATGAACAACTGTGGCTACTTCCATTAGGACCATGTCACCAAAACTTGAGACAGTTGGCATAACAGTTAAGATCTTCATCTTAATCAATAAGAAACCAGGCTGTCTACTTTAAAGAGACTTAAAATTGGAGGGACAGGTGACTTGGATGCTCAGAAGCCAGAGAACTTTCCTCAAAATTAAGACCATTGTTAATGATATAAGAATGTTACGTGCGCACCATTCTTAGTGTTAGAAACTGAGCTAATTTGATATGAAAATCACAGGGAAACCCATGGTACTTTAGATAGTCTTTGAACAGGTTCAGCACTGTTCTTCTGCAGACTTGTGTAAGCCTGAGAGGAGTGATTATTCTTGCTTTACAGTGGTGTAATTTGTAACATATATTGGCCCTTACTGCCTCATGTTCCATTGCAGCTCTAGTGAAAATCATGCTTACCTGCTCAGGGTTATATGGCCTTTAGAGCTGTGTTTGCAATGTGGTTGAGATGCAGTGTGTGTGTGGTCACAAGACCTCCTTTAACAGACAATTCAAGAATGGTGAGATCTTGTTTCCTAATTTCCTGAGAGTTGGGCTTAGTGTGATGTGTGGCTGTCAGAAAGACTAACATGAGTCTTTCTGCTACACTGTGCGTAGCAGAGTAATTTTTGTTTCATAGTCTTCTTTGTGTTCGTTTATTCCATATCCTTCGCAAAAAACTTAGAACTTGACTGTCTCCACTAAAGGGATCCCAGTTTTTAATTGGTGATTCCTTTCTGCTCTGAAGACTGAAATGTATTTCCTTGGAATTTTTTAAAATTCAAAATAAGCTTAACATTAATTTATAGACTGAGCAATAGGAAACATAGGTCTAAAAGTGGATTTCCTATTCTATAAGTGAATGGAATATATGCACCTTTTAGCCCTTTGGTTTTCTCAGTCAGGTAAAAGCTTTGGCGTAGTTTCCTTGCATTCAGGAGATGAGTTATCAGCTTGTCAAATGATGAGATGGTACTGTCAGCGTTCTCAATTGCTTACAAAGGGTGATTGTAGTCCTTTCTTGTTAGTACTGATTTAACTCAGAAGTATTTCCACTAATCTTAGTTAGCTGCCTTCTTGTTCACATGCTTTTAACCAAGATCAGATGATGTGGGTTTTTTTTCAGTTGCATCTATTTTGCTTTTTCACTTGAACTCAATTTATTTTACTGCTGTCAGTGTCAACAACATGCATATGTAGGATATGAAGGCTGATAAATTCTTCAGTACATAGCTGGAAATTCTGGTGTGCTATTTGGAAAGCAATTGTTTGCTGATTTCGTAATATGATGGAGGACTTCTTATATGGCAAAGAGGAATATATGGTAAAGGACAAATGACAAGAATATTTGCAGTCACGGTAAATTACACAATCTGGTTATGGTTTATGTAACCAGGGAACTCAGGGCTGTGTGTGAAGAATAAATGAAGAAGAGGCATGTTTCTGTCTCACAGTGATGCATGCTCGCACATGCTGGGCAGCACAGACTACCTGCCTTTTTATGAAATACATGTTTGGGACATGTTACAAGTACAGACTGATTAGTGAGAATTGATGTGTTCTGTACATCTGCCACAGTAAAATAGTTAGAAATAGCAAGTTCATCAAACTGCCTTTTCTGTTCAGGTCTAAGGAGGAAAAAAAGGAGCATTTTCAAAAACACAGAAGTATATTTGATGTTTTACCAACCTATTAGTCCTTGCTATTTCTGTGTGGCAGGCTGATGTTGCCAGTAGAAATAAACAACAGCGTAGGAAGATTGAGATTCAAATTCAGAAAGACCTTGAGGTAGTTAGGTCCATGTTGACTGGTGCACATGAACAACTGGTCCCATAGGACAGTTTCCATAAGGCTGGGAATGTAGATCCTTTGAGTCTCATCTTGTGCCTTTACAGAAGTATCCATGATCATTGTCAGCCATAGTCCATAAAAAGTGCCTTTTCTTATTTGACACCAGAACAAAACATGCAAGACACAGCTCATCTCAGCCATATTGCAGAAGAACTAGTATGGCATTCATTAAATTACTACAGCCTTCAGTTAAGAAGAGGCATAGCTGTCACCTCTCCTTCTTTTGCTGTCCTATCACAATTGTAATACAATGGTGCCTACAATTTTGGTCAGAATTGGAGATGAATTGTTGCTGTGCAGATTGTACTAACCTGTTGCCCTGATGCTAAAGTCCCTATGCTTTGAGTAGATGGAATGAACAAATGAAATAACATTGCCCCATGTCACTGATGGGGAATTAAAAAAAGTGATTGATTGATTGGTTGTGTTTGTTCTGTGTTCTGGGTTTGGGTACAGATCTGGGTTAGTTAAACCCTTTTTAACTTCCTGGGTTGGCTCTTACCTTCATCAGTTCTCTGACCTGGTTTACTGCATGGAGAAGAAAACCCTTGCAGATGACATGAGAAAGTTGAACTACTGATTCAGCGTTAGCTTCTGTGAGTTTAAAGTGTATGAGAAACCACAACATGTGACCCTGTTCAAAGTTTGGGGTTGCTAAGCATTTTTTCCCCTGATTCACTGTATATCTTATGTACTGAGATACCTGTCCTCCATGGAAAGAGACCCCTGATGTCAGTAAGATTGACTGACAGTTGAGGATCACCCAGCTAATCCTGCTGGCAGAGAGCAGGGATGCATGGAAAAATTTTACTTTTCTGCCCTCACCATCTTGTATGTTCTGAAAGGACATGCTACCTCCTTCTATTCCCTACATGGTAATTTACAGAGAACTCAGAGGTGGAAAAATCTCTTTACATTTGAAGCAGTAACAATTTTGAAATTATTCCTTGAAGCATGGTAGCTTCACTTCACAAATGAACAAATAAACAGCATAAATACCTACAGGAAAACAACCAAGCCAAACCCCTTGATTACAAAAGATGCCTGAATGCATTTAAAATCTCTGCCCTGTTTTCCTGGCAGGCCTCATTTCCACCAAGGGATTTGTTTTCTAAGGCCAGCAGGACTGTTGTGATGTAGGAGGAGATAAATGTATATGACAAAGAATGTGAAGGGGCAGAGCCCTGCCTTGACATTGACACAGATAATTGAGTTATTGGGGAGTTAGTGTAAAAGGCGACTGTTTCTTGGGAGAAATGTCACATGGCATTCTGGTTGTGGGAACAATAAGTATCCTCTGGCCATATTTATACTTGCCATTTTTCCCCTTTCAATTGATGCTTCTGATTCTTTTTGGCACTGTTTTCAGCAGCTCTGAAATAGATGTTTAAGAAAAAAATTCTAGATACATTGCACTATGTGTCCTCTGATCACCTTGCTAGAGACCATTGGCAGGTGGAGTCCTTCAAGACATTTTATAACAAGAAAACCAATTCATCCTCACATATGCTTGTTTAGGGTTGCCAGAATTTAGCTTTCTCTCTAGACTGTGGGAGGAGTATTCAGATACTTTAGCCAGCAATTTAAATGGAAATCTGGTATTCCTATCTGAAAAAAAAAAAAATAGTTTTTTTGCTATGAAATTCTTAATACTTTGCATCCAATATGCACAAAAGTGCAGATATAAATGTTTGATATTCTGAGTAGTGCTGTTAGTTAAGGCATAGTACTGTATACCAGTAATTATGTATGTTAATTATAGAAGGGAGCTGCATTATGACTTTGGGCACTCTCATTATGAGGGGACAGTATATAAGTAGTCCTGGGAGGCTTTGTTAATTGGAGAAAACTTGTCTCATAGCATCTTTCTTGCCTTTTTCACCAGGAGGTAGTAATTTACTACTGCTTATACAAACACCAAATGAGACCCTACTACTGTAGGTCAGCATTGCTGCTCAGTGGGAGAAGTGAATGTGACTCAGCTTTGCTGCTTCATTTCCAGCCTTTCCCCGCCTTTTGCCCTCTTTGGCTCTGCATCACTTCTGCTTTCCTGGGTTTGGTTCAGGTGCTCTGTGTGGAGGTGCGTGCATGCATCCTGTGATGTTTCATCAAAGACTCCCGTGCAAGGCCTAATCACAGAATGCTTCTTTTGAAGTATCAAGTATACAATATGATGCTTATTGACCACTTTCCATGTTTCTGTAGGAACCCAATCCTATAGGTGTGCACAGACACTTGTAATTCTGAACAGATACATTAGGTGCAGTTATCTTGCAACCGGGAGGCCTTTGTACTTCAGGAAACTCAAATAACTCTTCTGTGTCCTTAAAAAGGAAAGTAACCACAGGCCCTCAGGAGCTCTCTAAGTTGCCTGTGCATGCAGCTAATTATTTTGAGATTGGAACACCACCTTTGAAGCATGTCCATGAAATACATAATTAAAGTATCTTGTGTTCGATCATATCATTAGACAGCTAATTGGAAATCACATTGTGTCTATATATGAGAGAAATAATACATGCATTTTTGCACTGATTAATTTACTTGTTTCTATAGGCTTTTCCCCTTTAATTGCTACGATGGCAACTGGCAGAAGAGGACCACGTGCTGGGCTGTCCTTGATCAGCAAATCTAACAGGCACGGTTATTGTTAGGGACTCCTGTGAGTTCAAATAAAAGAAGCTCTGAAGGATGGGACTGCTGCTTCCAACAATTTCAGTACAGATGTGTAAGTCAGGCAGAACATGTTGGGTTTCCTGCTGTCTAGGAAGTCAGGGGCTAGCATAGCATCTGCCTAAGCTTCATAAATGAACAGAGTACATGTATTTATGGTGAGCAATGGCTGGAATGGTTTTGGCCTCTGTCTGCCCTTAGGATCATGCCATTCAACACTCTCTACAATGCCTGCTTGGCTCTGCTACAGCAGAATCCCTGCAGCGCAGCTGGTATTTCAGCAAGTGAAAGTCTGGGACTTGCAAGCTCCAAATTGCATCCATAAGTCTTGCAAGCAGCGAGTTGTCCTCACTCAGTCCTTTGGGGATCTGGTGACTGCAGAAGTATTGATGGCAAGGAGTACATCCCTCTTAGCCACATAACTTGTGTGGTTTTTATTCCTTCTCTATCTTATCTTGCTCCCTGTGGTAGGGGAAGTACTATTTTTTTTATCATCACGCCATGAATATGTTTCTTGTAATATAAGAACGCAAGAAGGATTCCTTTGTCCTCCTCCACCATATGCTGTATATTCGTGAAAGATGTGCATACTTACATGATCAGTAAAATAATTGGTTTGCTTTTATTTCTTGCTGCAGTTTATAGGTATAGAGAGAGACAAGATTTCATTGTCTTATGCTGTGCAGTTATTGACAGAATCTAAGGTTGCTAGGGGAGAAAATTACTTTAAGGATAAACATACTGGAGCATAATTCCAGGGTGGTCCTTCCCACTGAAAGGCACTGATGGCAATAGCCATAGAAAGGAGGACCCTGGGATGTCAGTTCTTCTTCAGAAGATTCATAGATGGATTGAGGCTTAACTACAGTGGGTCTTAAGAGTCTTATCTTTACAATGATGGCTTGCATGATCTCCCTCTTGTCACAGCAAGAACAGCCTTCCAGCTTGGTGGGTCATTCATTTGGTTTTTCATTTGGTTATTCAAAATTTATTATAACCATTCATTTGGAATTGCCGAGAAAGAGTTCTTGCAAGTTAGCATTTACACATTTGTGTGATCATGTGTATGTTCTTTATATGAAACAAATCAAATTGTTTTTCTCAGCCTAGAGTCACATAACCAATCCTCACTTTCTTCTGTAGTTCTTGTACTTTCTGACGTCTAAAAACATGTCACAGTGTGTTAGTGCTAGGGAGACAAAGACATGCAAAGAAGTCTGCTGATGCTGCTTTTTACATTTAAAATCATGCAACATATCCAGGGGTTTAGGATGCATTTTCTCAGGGGGTTCCTACTACACAAGTTCCCTGCTGTTTGCCTTTTGCAGTCACAGTCTTCTAATTACGATTCCACAGTTTTGGGAAAGGTTATGGTCGCTTTGACTGGCTTCAAACCTTGCGCTGCAAAATTAGATTCTGCTGCTGCTTGTGCTTGACAAAGATCTGGCTTCCAAACAAAGGCAAAGAGGAAAGAATGAAGCAGCAGACCCTGCAAGAGATAGGATGCTGTCTGTGTGATTAAAGCTCTTTTATTAGGCTATGGTCCGTAATGGGAAAGAAAAAGCATGGTCTCCACTGATCTGCATTTTAAACAATGTTGAGGATTAGCAGAGGGGCAGCAGATGCACCTATTGAGCTGTAAAGGAAGGGATTCAAAGCTATATTGTGCAGATGGGAGATTATTGTACTGTACCTCCCCGCATGTGCCAGTTGGTACTCCTGCTGCTCCGCAGAGCAGCACTTATCATCTCCGTCAGCCCTCCTTGTCCCAGAGCATGCACAGCACAATAAACCTACCTTACTCTGCCACCAAGTCAAGCCAATACCCAATCTAAACTAGCAGGAACCGAGCTGTGGCAGCCATTCTGCTGCTGCTGAGAAGACTGGGATATGGGCACCGGGTGATTGTAACATCCCTCCCTAACATAAGCTTTCAACCAGATTAACCTTTTCCATTTGGACAGCTTGGTCTCTCGATGCTGCCTATCTTTTTGTTACAGACCTGGCCTTTTCCTAGAGCAGAATGAAGGAAACGATAAATGAAAGGAGAGAGATTTTACTTCATCTTTTTTTTCTGGTTTTCTGCTTCCAGAAATCTGCATCTTTTCTTCTATCTAAAATAGAGTTGCATTTTCATTATAGTTGTTTCCATTAAAGGGGTAATAAATTCAAAAGCTTTTTTACCAAATTTATACGTTCATGAAGAACATAGGAAGCACCGCGCTTTTGCTCTCAGATTCTCTGCTTGAAGGAAGTCAGGAGCAGATCTAGTGGCACAAATGGAATTATTCTCCTTTTACAATGCTGTAGTGTGGGGTGGGTATGAAGTTTCTCTGGAATTTAATAAAAATGATGCTCTACTGGCCTATTATTTCTGCTCTAACATAAAGTTTGTAGTTGGAATTGGATTAATAACATTTTTCTAGCTTGTACCTACTCCTACCAACTTAAAATGTGTTTGTGGCATGTGCTTGACTTCCAGCTCTGCCACAGGGTTTCCGTGTGACCTTCAGCAAATTGCCCAATTTCTTCATGCCTCAAGTGTTTATCTTCAAACAGAGAAACAGTTTATAATTAGGTATACTCTTTGACTGCCTTATCTGTCTGAATCATAACCATCTACCCCAAGGCAGGGCCTAGCACCTATTATGTATATATATGATGTTTATCATAGAAGAACCCTAGTCTTGGGTTGAGTCTTAAAATATAACCAGCAATAAGAATTCCATAGGGCTCTCATTCACATAATTAGTTCTGTGTTCTGTGATGTATTTTCTCTTTTAAAGTAATTTTATCTATAGTCCTGAAATATGTTCATGGTGCTTGAAAATTACTGGAGAAAGCAATTATTTTCTGCAGCATCCTATTCTTATTGTGCTAAATGTGTCATAAAGTTGGGCTTTCCCAATAGCAGCCTCATATTATCCCATGCTTTGTCTGCTTATATGTGGGCAGGAGAAAGAATGCAAATTCCTATATATATGTAACTGTCTCTGCTTCTTGGTTAGTGTTGATTCTGCCTGGTTCATCTCAGTAGGTCCATCACTTTGTAGACAGTTCTCTGACTTTCTCTTAAAGATTAAATTCTGCTTAAAGCTGGAACCCATCTAAAACACTGACATATTTCCCATAGCACCCCTTCTTCCCCATTCTGAACAGCTGAATTCCACATTCAACAGCAGATGAGGAAATGTGTGAACCACAGAGCAAGGCTCCAGATGCCAGTAAATCTAAGTGCAGAAGTGGTGAGGATGCTGCTGATGAGGTGAGGTTTGGGTGTAGCAATGTGCTCTCAATTGCACTTTTTTTAGGTTCTGATGTTGGGCTGATCTCCTAACTGTGAAGAAAATTATTATCTGAAAAGCAATGTTGATGAATTTATATAATTTATATTTAAATTGAGGCAATTTAAATTGTGGCTTTTTATTTTGGTTTAAATCAGCAAGGGCAAAACCTTGATTTCATTTATTGTTTCCATACTTATTGCTAATTATGCGTTTTAGCTCTTTTCCTAAATAAAGGTTGATTTTTCAAGTTGGTGGTCATCCAGATATGTTGATTTGCAAAAAAAATCTCTGCATAAATTTAATATTTCTTTGCTGTTCTTAGGAAGACATTCTTTACCACTGCCCATTCATTGAAATATAATGTAGTTAGTGTGCATTTACTTGCATCCTTTCCTTAAAACTTTTTTCTACGTTGTAGATTGACAACTGGCATTTTCTGCTCCCTGTAGATGGACATATATTCTTCATAGGTAATTTGCATCAACTTCTGCTTGATTTGGAAACTGAAGTGAAATGAATAAAAATCATCATCTATCATCCAGGTGTGCTGGTTCCATTTAAAAATAAATATAAAGGAAAAAAAGGTTTTAAACCAGTTTGTTTTGGACAGCTACGACAGCATGTGAGATACCTCTAGGCAGACGCTATACAGAGCTCTGCTCCCTTCCCAGCGCACCTCACTGCTCACCTGGTGTTTCTGGGCTCTGGAAAGCAGACTGTGTTGCTCTGGGATCCTGTCTTGGAATTCGAGTGACACCATTGAGAACTTAAAGTCAAGTCTCTGTAGCAGAAAGCCTTGGCTTTAGTTAAGTGTATTATTTGTCTGGGCCTCTGAAACTAAGAGCAGATTCTACATTTTTTAATTTGTAGGGGGTTTTGTTGGCTTGTTCCCCCCCCCAGTGGATTCTGGGCCACTTGCACAAATGAGGCAGCATGTTTAGAGAAGACTTAATTTCTTTCTTTAACCGTGCTGCTAAATAACTGGCCATCTGCTGCCCTGATTTTCTTTATACTGTTTTCAGTACATTCACATCATGTGCAGTCTGGATGTTCCTGCGCTGTCATTCACCCACCTGGTTGCCTCTGTGCTTTCAGAAGCACCTTCTCTGCCCAGTACAGCATTAGGTACAGTACCAGCAACATTCCGTACAGCTGAAGAGTCAGATTTTTAAAAGAATACACTACAGAGAAGAGAGAAAAAGGCTTTCCAAAGAACCTTTATTTTAGGCTTCTTCACATAGTTATTAGTTTTACAGTTGATGCTGGGGGCATATTTGACAACTTTTAATCACACAAGACCATAGATTTGCCTAAATTCTCTTTAATCTTAACAGAGGAGAACACCTTTGCCCTTTCTTAGTTCTTGTTTTCTCAACTGCAACTAGAATATAAGCTTCTGTTTAGACAAACCTTCTCTTTCTCTATTTCTCTACCTCCTGAAGCTTGCTGGGGCTTCTGTCTCCATGAAAGGGAAGGGAGGAGATCTAGTGTTGAGGACTTTTAAGGTTTTGTATCTGAAAGTAAAAATGATACCTCAGGAGACTTAGGGCAGGTCTTTCTGCGGCTGAAATCTGTGGGGCTGAATCTGAGACACACCCTGCTGTTGATGAGGCTCACAGGACACATGCTTTCCAGCACTCCTGTTTCTAATGTATATAGCCTTGGCTTAGAGATTGAGTTAACAGAATTGGACTTTCCCTTTCTGAAGGCTAAGGCTTTTCTCTCTTAAAAGTCTTTTTCCATCCTTGCTGAGAGTTTTTTAAATTATTCCCATAATAAGATTTAGACTGCAGCCTCTAACCTTCAGTGTCTTAAGCATAGAGGGTCACAGGCAAATAATGTTTGCAGGGGATACCTGTCCTGCAGATAAATGCTATTCAGATGCTGATGATTGTTGTGTTCAGGGAGAGACTCTTAAATATCCCACCCTGGGCAATTTGACTATAACCTTAATGTGTGAGTGACCTGACCCCACAGTACCAGTAAAGAATGTCATAGCAGTGTCTAGTTGCTAAGAAGCTCTTAATGCAAAGCCTACAATACAAATACAACTTAAGTGTTTGCAATGTTCATAAGGACAAGACAGTATTTTCTGCACTCTTTACAAGCAGTATCCCTTAAGACCAGTGGCTTTGCGGAAAGTGATACACAATTTGTCTAATGCCATTACTGCTGAGTAGTGCTGTATTATCTTAGCACGTTGATCCCCTGTGTGTGTCGGGACACTGAATGGGCACAGCAGTCTCAATTATTTCTGAGCTGCCTCCTGCTCTGAGCATGAGTGACCCTGAGTCAACACTGAGCTCCTCTGTGGCCGTTGTTTGTAGTCTGCGCTGTGTTGTGTCACCTCCTTGGAGAGGCTGGGAGGGCTGAGCATCTTCTTAGTCAGTGAGAACTGGGAATAATTCCAAGAAAGCCAGTGGGATCACAGTAGTGTACATGTGGAGAAAACTGGGTCCTCTGTGGGATTGTTGTTCTTGAGGGATGCTGTTTTTGACTTAAGCCCAGACTTTGTTGCTTCTAGGGAGGGAGAAGATGCTTGTTGGTCTTTTGCTTTTCCCTGTGTACTTGTCTAGGCTTACAGCCTTCCTCTTAAGGTGATTTTTTTGACTGAACCTTCCTGAGTCTTCTGAAACCTCATACTAACATTGTATGGGACAAGAAATGAAATTATTAATAGAATAGCAAGTAATCAGAGGAAAAACCCTGGGGATGAGATTCTCTGTTGACATTTAGAAAACTCGTCTGCTCCTTACTTGTGCCTCTGGCCTTGAACTAGTGTTTGCAGGCAGCCTAATTTAAGGATTTTATCCTGATGCTAAGAATTGCCAGCCTGAGTAAAGGCAGAACCCTTTCACGTGTGGGCGAGTGGTGCAGTAAAATGTGCTGTCGATTCAAGAATGACAACACCTGCAGATTTGTTTTGCCTTAGTGATACTTAACACATACAGGGGGTTATATACTTTGGTAAGTGTAGAGAGCAACTGGTTCTGGTGTAGCTAAAATGTCTTCTACAGCCGTATCTTCCAGCACTTCCATCTCATTCTCTACAGCAACATCCATTAGAGGAAGCAAGGTCTGCATAGCCATAAGCTGATTAATGAAGAAACTGGTCTACAAATTACTGAACCAGATGAGCCTTTGCATTGACTTCAGTGGGCTTTAGATCAGACCCATGGGGTTTCATTGTCTTCTTCCAGCAATCCAGGCAGGGGCTGTTGCACAGAAATCCTGGAGCAGAAGAATGACACAAAGATGTATTTTGACAGCACAGATCTCATGCCACAGTCCTTTTATAATCAGTGGTTCCTGCCCGAGTTTGAAATTGAACTGTTTCAGGACCTGCTTGGCTTCTGCCTTTGTGGTATGAAGAAGCTGGGTATCAGAAGTTGGGTTGGTGGTGTGTGTGTGCTTATCCAACCTCCTTTCTTTTGAAAGGAAATTAAATTAACTTTATTTTCTCCACTTTTTGCAGAGGCACAGCTAACCCTGCTCTCTAGGTATTACATTGTTTCACATGAACCTTACCTTAAATTAATGAGATGCCCGGACCTTTTTTTATAACTATGTATTGAATATGATGACCTCCTCTCTCTCTGTAAGGAACACAGTGAACCAGCTGTGGTGAAGTTTTTACTACATGAGCAGGCAGTTCCTGTTCTCGGTGTAGAAGTCGATAAATGCTTTCAGCTCCATGCTGTGACCTGAGCCACTAACCTCACATTAAGGGAAATATTTTTGAAATATTTTTAATATGCTAGTTCCTGTTCATGCAATTGCTAATAGTCTAATTTTTCTGACTTTTAATTCTTTTGTTGTGACTTTATTTTTTTAAAGCCAGAAATCAGTTTTCAAATGGGGTTTCTTCCCTTTGTCCTAAGCTAGAGGCTTGGGGTTTCTCATATTCAATATAATTAAGAAAAGGCGATGTTTCCTATACTTTGTAAAGAGGAACACATTGCAAAGTGGGAAAAGCAGTCTGTTGTAATTGTGTCATGACATCTCTGCCCTCATAGTTTTATAATCCCATATGGAGATCAGGAAGCGCTTAAAACATTTGCTTAAACTGAGACTGCATAGGCTCACATGTAGGAGTCATGAAAATGCCAGAATCTCATTAAAATAATTTCTTTCCATTTCATTCTTTGGAGCTGTGGTCTGCAGGCCCTGTCTGCTGGTTTGGGTCCCTAGATTTGCCACCTGACCTCTTGCCTCTCCAGTAGCTTCAGGGCTGCCCCATCTACATCCCTCTCCCTGTCCCCTTGTCTAGCCTGCAGCCAAGGCAGTACAATTGGGCTCTGCTCAGAAGTTCATTCTCAGGATGTCTGACGAGCAGAATAACTGAAGACTAATCTGTGTCCTTACCTTTCCTATACTGGGGCAACTTGCAAAGTCTCTCTGTAGGCAGCTGCTGAATTTTATTGGAACTGTTACTGAGGGCTCAGTTGGTGTTGGCCAGTGGGATCCACAGTTGTTGGAAACGGAGGGGGTGTGAACAGCTGGACATGCAAGGTGTCTATATTAACTTGTTTCATGAGGAAGCAACATGAATTGTTTATTTTTAAAAATAAATAATCCAGATATCATGTTTCCAAACAGGAACTCCAGAAGTCTGAAATTATAGTAAGAACATTATCTCCAAGTATTGTAATTATAATATAAGTGCAATAATTGTATTAGCAATTTGGAAAGGTTTGAAATTAGGCATTAACTCAACAGGATTATTCCAAGCCCATTGCCCTCTTGGGAGGTCTCAGTATCATTCTGAAAAGGGCTAGAGCCGTACCATGGTAGCCAAATACAGAATAGGGAAGATGGGGCGTCCCTACCGTGCTCTTACCGAAACCCCAGCCTGGTTCTCCTCTTGTATGTGGTAACACGATAGTGTATGGTGGGAGCATCTCCATGTAAATAAGTGGAATGACATTATCTGAAATGTGTCTCCATCTCAATAATTTTTCAAAGATAATGAGGTCTTTCCAGGCTTTGTTGGATGCTGTTGAATGAGTACTGGAGAAAGAACCAAATCCAAAGGAAATATAAGGACAACTCAGGTATTAGATACCATGTTTGTTAGATGCTGTTTGACAAGACAATGTGCCCACAGGTCTGGATGTGCCTCAGCATCTGTTGTCTTCTACATAGGAGAAAGGGGAAAGTATAGACTATATGGATGAAAAGTATGCAAGCAATAGGTGAACTGCAGGATAAATTGTGGAGAATGTCACTGCAGGAAACTGGAGAAGGCTGAAGAAGCTGGAGACAGGGGGCAGAGGTATGGAAGGAAATTGTAGATGTTATAACATGGGGGAGAAGCAGGATGTCCATAGGTGTGGTGAGGACCTGTTGTCATAGGACTGGTGATCCAATTAGGAAACATGAGGAGGATCCAGGATTTTGTGGTGGACAATGTAATGAAATTTGGGGTGTGAATCTGCAAGAGATCAGCCCTGATCAGCTTGCTGGGTACAGAACCATCTGTCCTTGGGAAAAAAAAAAGTTGTAGCTGTAGAACAACATATGCAGTGACTATCCAGTGCATTTCTCCTCTGGCTGTGTATGGACTGTACCCCACTGCCATCGACAAGCCCTTCTGGAATTCATAGGAATTTGTATGAGCTGCATGTGCTTGCTTCTTGCTGTTTGGTGCCTTGTTCATGGCATGGGTGCAAGTATTGTTAATCCAATCACTTCTTGAGCCTTTCTGAAGTGCAGCGTATCGGCAGTCAGTGAAAATCCTGTTAGGAGTCTGTTGGTGAGTGATTAAGAGATGTCAGAGGGCAGAGTAAGCTGTTTCAGCACTGAGCTGGATAGATGAAGTGTTCTGTGGTGAGCCTAATCTTGTGAAGAGCATGACCTCTGTCTTCTGTATTAAGATTTTCCATGGTAACCCCCCTTTGTAATTAAGTTCTTAATATACGTATAACCTAGCTTGAACAATCTTGGCTGATGGGAAGGTCAAAAGGGTGAGAAGACTTTCTGACAGCAGGTGGCTTGAAAGGTGTGCTGAAGAAGGGGAAATGTAAGGAATGAGCATACAAAATAGGATTAACATCAGCTAATAGCACATGTGAAGAGCAGTTTATCTGCTGTTTCCCCTCCTACTTCCTCACCTCCTCCTCCTCTGCTGCACAGTGTTCCCGCTTTGTTAGTGCATCCGTCCTTCTCAGCAGATCACTGGATGAAGTGAGGATGCTGTGGCTCATTACCCAGATGTTACCTAATTATAGCAACATGTTTTCTAAAAGATGTCTTAAGGGACAGACAGAGCTCTGCTGTCTCCTGCTGTATCTGAAAGTGGCCATCTTCGGTCATCACCTGACAGAGGATTAATGAAGTCTGAAGGGGGACATGGATCTCGTCATTCTTCAAGAAGAGTTTTTAAAGGAGATGTGGAAAGAAAATGTAAAGAAAAGCTTTTGACCAGAAGAGCTGTGGGCGCAAGCAGAGTTTTCCTAATGCCTGTCCAGAGATGTAAGAAAGAGATTTTTTTTCTGGCGTATCGGTGGAAAGATCTGTTATATTTTGATTTACCTTTTTCATTTGAAAGCAGTGAAACCACTCTTCTCATTCCTTGTTTGCTTTTTCCCTGTTTGATGCCCAAATGCTTTCAGACGTATGCTTTGGAAGCTGAAGTGTGCACCTCTTGCATGGCAGCGAAGCTTAGTCTCCCAAGTGTTTTTCGTATATGGGAACAAATACTTGATCTGAAATAGGAGCTCAGCCCGCTAGACATCTCAAGCTGCTGATAGATCCCAGAGGACTTAAAGAGTTTGTTAGAGTTTGGCTGATGAAATAATAGCATTTCACAAAAGCGGCATCCAGTGTGCCTGTCAAGGTTCATGTACTGGTTCCCTAAGGGGGTCTTTTTAGACACGTGAGTGTGTATGGCAAAATGGGAAAGAGACCATGTCAAAAGGACTCAACAGTCACGTGCTTTGCTATATTCAGGGGGCACAAAGGGTTTCTGAAATATATTGATTTATGAAATATTATAAGAAAGAGACCAAGATAAAAATCAATAGAGGTGATGTTGGTTCTGTGTGTTTTGATCCTGCTGAGCTTGGAGGATGATCCTACCATAATCTCTAAGGCATAAGAGTGCAAAACCTGTGCTTGGTGAGCTGCTGTGTGTATATATATATATACATGTCTGTGTCTCTCGCTCTCTAATATTAAACATATGGATCCAGTCACATCTGGGCTGATGGATTATTCTCACAAATAACTGAGCTTAGGATTGTGTCCTTTTGGCTAGCTAAGGCAGTGTGCACTTGGCAGTGTTCGTAGCTTAGGACAATAAATCTAGGATATAGCAATTTAGTCTGCAGCTTCCCTGTACTCTGAGCTAAGGCACATGAATCCTACCACTGATGAACATCTTCCATGCTCCTGCTGAATATTTGAACTCTGGCTTTATTCCTACTGTAGTGTTGTGGTTTAAGACCAGCCTTAAATCAGCCAAGCAGTTGTTAGCGCACTCCCTCCCTTTCTCCTCCAGCTCCTGGAGGCATGGGGAGGAGAATCGAAAGAATGTAACTCCCATGGGTTGAGATAAGAACAGTCCAGTAACTGAGGTATGACACAAACCACTGCTGCTACCATCAATAATAATAATGACAAGGGAAATAAAAAGAGAATACAACCGCTCACCACCCGCTGACTGATACTCAGCCCCCACTGAGCAGTGATCTAACCCTTTGGGCTAACTGCCCCTAGTTAATATAGTGGGCATGATGTGCCGTGGTATGGAATACCTCTTTGGTCAGTTTGGGTCAGGTGTCCTGTCTCTGCTTCCT
>JANRGW010034861.1:99336-115267 GCA_024733675.1 Psilopsiagon aymara
CTGCTTCCTCCCGGCTTCCCCTCCTCCCTGGCAGAGCATGAGGCTCAGAAAGTCCTTGTTCAGAGTAAACATTACTGGGCAGCAACTGAAAACATTGTTGTTATCAGCGCTGTTCCCAGGCTGAAAATCAAAAACACAGTACTGCACCAGCTACTAAGAAGGAGAAAAAATGGCTGCTACTGCTGAGCCTAGGACATGCAGTTACACTTTATTCAGTTTAGAAACAGTTACTGCATGCACCCTCAGAGCAGCCTTGTAGCACTAGAATCTTTCTGTCGCGGAGCACATGGTCAAATTATATCATTATCAATGCAGTAGCTCCATCCTCATCCTTTTACGTTTCTAGACAACCCTATACCTCCTTTCCCAGTATGCAATTATAAATTGATACCGTATAATTTGCCTGTCACTTGATATGAGGCTCTGTTTATTTTAAACTCAATAATTAGAGATAACAATTGCTATAGAAAAATAAACATCTATTCAATGAGAAGACTGAATAATTAAGAGCAATTATTGGTTTCCTTAAGTAGGATGCTCGGTAAGAAAGTTTTTCCAGTGCAGCTAAGAAGAGCTTTAGAGGCGCATTGTAGGAGACCAGAAACCTAACTGCTAAAAGAATTGGGAAATTAATCGGAAGCTACTAATAAGAGATTGTCTAGAGCTTTCCTTTCAGATTGTGTTTTAGATGCAGTTTTCCTAGTTGTAGTTTGTAAAACTTGCATGGGGTTTAGATCCCTTTCCAACACTATTTGTAAGGATTAATCCCCCTACAGCCCTTGCAAGGTAAGTAACTGTTATTATCCTTATTTTATGGCTATGGAAATTGTGATTGTGTTGCTGTGGGCCAAATTTTAATCCATTTTCCACTGTTGTAGATCTAAAGCATCTCTACTGCAGTCATCAGCT
Source organism: Psilopsiagon aymara (assembly GCA_024733675.1). NCBI lineage: Eukaryota > Metazoa > Chordata > Aves > Psittaciformes > Psittacidae > Psilopsiagon > Psilopsiagon aymara. The sequence continues at coordinate 100,246 of JANRGW010034861.1, forward strand.
AGGCACTGTAACTGAAATGATTTAACCCTAATTCAAACTACAGCATTTGTGCAGAGAGCTGTTGAAAGTAAAGAGCAAGAATATTGCATTTTAAGTATTGTCATATTCTTCACTTTAGTTGCATTAATGCTTTTGTTTGCTTTAAGGGTTGATTTTTCTGAACTGGCATCCTTAATGGTTTGCAGATCTTGCAAATGCCAGTGCATGTAGTTTTCAGGAATGGGCATCCATAAATACTTTTAATATTTACAACAGCAACCTCCATTTTGTGGGGATAAATTGTATTACTTGTATAAAAAGTTTGCATGTACAAAGTTCATGCAGCAACGGTGTACATGCACTAAGCTTTTTAAAAAACAGAGTTTGTTCAGCCTATGATCTGCCTTTAATCCAGATAGTTTGTTCTCAGTACTAGTCTGGGCCCTGAAGTAAACCACAAATGTTTGTGTCCTGCAGTGCCTAGATTAACATTTGCAGAGTATTCATTGACTTGAATTAATTGGCAATTAGCTAACTCAAGATAAAAGAGGAGTGATATTTCTCTCTAGACATTTCTTTAATTGCTTATCCAGCCAAAACAGATACTGCTGGCCATCAAGAGCTTTCCACTCAGATTTTTTAAAGAAGTTTTTTGACAATGTGCTCTGAAGTGAAATGAAGAGCAAGCAACATGCGATGTGCAGATGATCTTCTGAAATCAGTGGCTGCTTTCCATGCTACACAAATCTATCAATACTTACAAATAGGGCACTGGGTTGGTTTTATTTTAAAAGAAAATGAAAGGCCTCCATTTACTCTCAGATAAATCATATGTATTAAAAGTAGTAAATGTACCTAACTTTTCTTTGCTTCTTGAAGTAGTTAATTGCCTTATGGTTAAAAATCAGGATGAGTTACTTGTGTTTAAAATTTCTGAAAGACTGTGTGAACATTATTCATAAAAAAATGAGTATACAGTAACTGCTGTATTTAAACAATGTTGTTTCATTATTTGTCTCTCTCCCACACATAATGATAATTTGTTTCAGATCAGTGTCTTTGGCAGACTCCAACTTTGTACTCTATTGAAAAGCAGTTTCCTCTTGTTTCCAGAATGTTTCTTTCTCTAATGAAGAATTTTAGTAACAGGATCATTAGTAAGGTGACACTATCCATAGCTGTGTTTCACCTTGCCACTATTTTCACAACTCTAGAGTGGATAAGAAATAACACAACTTTTACTATTTTATTCGGTCTGTGTTAGAGAAAATTGCTAAATAAGATGCAAGGCGGAAGTAAATCAGCCTTTTTTTAAATCCTGTCCTTGGCTGAAAAGTCATGGAAGTGATTGCCAGCTACAATATAGGCCACAGGTACGATTTGCTGCCACCAAGGATTCACAGTGAATATATTGTCTCAGCTGGAGGGAAGCTTTTGTTTCTCCATGCCCACAGTACATTCTTCTTGGGTTAAATAAAGGATTATTCTCTGTACTGCTTCAGGATGAGCTGTCCACCTGTCCAGCTGGTCTATATCTGTCCCTTGTTCATCACATAAGCTCCTGTCCTTTCCAGAGAAGATCTACATATCTTTAAGCATCTGCAGAGTGGGAGTTTATGAGCATCAAAATGTGCAGGCATGGTTGTTAGCAAGTTGGTGTGGCATTAGGCTGCCTTAAGCCTGTATGCTCCCCTTTGCTCCTCCTTGAATGGCATCTTTCCCTTGTGGCATCTGGGGTCATGCTCATTGGTTTTCAAATTGTGGCTTTTAATTATAAATGAAAAGGCAATGTTAGCTTACACATCCCCTTGTGTTTCAGCATGTTCATGTTTCCTTCTTTACTCCCCAACCTGAAATTATGGAGCTGGTTCTGGTGCACTTCAGTGGCTAAGATCAAAAGCAGCCCAGCATTTACAGATCACAAGATGCAGCAGTCTGTTTGAAAGCCATGTCAGTGTCCATGAGCCCCCAGGAACCACCTGTGGATGGAAATCTGAAGTGTGCCTGAAAGAGTATGTGTGACGGCTATGTGGGAGATTGAGGCAAGCTTCAAGTGCTTGATTCCCACAGTCTTAGATTTTCTGCCAGGACAAACCAGAATTAACTTTACCAGTCACAAAGGTTACTTGTCTACATTTGAGGAGTTAAGTACTCATGAAGCCGACAAGTTCAAGCTCTATTTTTTGCCTAGTAGACTTGCTTTATGCCTAGCCAGTCCAAAGCAATCTCTCAGCAGCACCCTTGTTTCTTTTCCTTTGGGGACTGCACAGGTACCTGTGCTGGGCTGAATGCATTGACAGTTTTTACAAGTACCAAACTTATTAATGCATTTATATTGGAGGCTTACTGTAGATTCGAGGTGCTTATTAACACCTGCATATATGGGAGAAAGAGAACTGGAGGACCTACAGCCTTTACCACAACTCTGTAAACACACCTCGGGTACTTGTTCCTAAGCAGGGGCTTCTGCCACTTCCATGTCAAGAATAGCTCAGCAGTTTACTCTGAAGCCACATAGTGGCTTCTTATTCTCTCTAAGGGTCTGTCATTGCACAGATAAATAATGCATTTTGAATGGTTTATGTTCTCTGTGTCAGTAAAAATGCTTCCTAAGCATCAGGAGCCCACAGGAGTTCAAATCCCCAAGTATCATCTTTGAGTAGTTACGCACTAGACTGGAATTGCAGGACAGAGACAGAGTTTCTGAATACAAGCCTTTACTGCAGAAGCTTATTAGGATTTCCTCATAGTGGCAGGTTCCTTATCCTATAGATGGACTTGCCAAGAGAGATTTTTTTTTTCATTAGGCTGGCATGCAAATGTCAAAAGGAAGTGCCTGGGGAAGGGAGGGAGGAAGAGGCAAGGCAGAGCGACATGTTTTACTTTTATCCTGAAATTACATTCAGTGAATTTAGTACAGTGAAAAGTGCTGTCTTGGGCTTGCTCAGGGGTTCTCTTCTATCTCCACAAACCAGACAGTGGTGACAGTGCATTTTTTTTCTTTATTTTTAATATGCTAATCAGGAGAAAAGAAAAATGCATTGAATCTCACATCTGTTTTCTCATTCTGGCCTCTGGTACCATGATGTAAATCAAGTATACCTTCTTGAGGTCAGTGAAGTTAATTCAGTATAAAATCAGTGTGATTCAGTATCAGTGTGATTTTTGCAAGGTGCGCAATGTCTTGTAAGAGTTTATTAACTTCTTTATTAGAGTAAACAGAATGATTTACTTTTAATTTTTGAGTTTCTGTGGTAGGTAAGTAGCCAGAAGGATAGAAGATGCTGTAAAGATTGCTTGTACATCATGGTGGTGTCCCAGAAGTTCATGGTTAAAACGCTTCTATGACTTAATGACAGGGTGCTTGAGGAAGAAAAAAGGGAAGAATAGTTTCTAGATCAGCCAGGTTCAGTGGGACAGTTGTCTTGATTTGGGAGCAACAATTGAAATCAAACCCTAAGTGTGAGATACCAGAAAGAAGCCGTTGTATTTTCTTCACGGTGAAGTACCAGTTACAGAGAGCAGTTATTTGTGTACCTTTATTGACCTCTGAAAATAATTGGTCTGCAGCACATTACACTACAGCACAGTACACAGATCCAGGGGTCTAGCTATAAAGGGCTGAGCTAGAAGTTCTGCTGAGATTTAAAAGTGTAACTAAGGGCAATGTAGTGAGTGATGTCATTGTGCTCTAAGAGTGATGTACAGATGTGATTTGTGCTGGGATCAGAAAGGAAGCAATCAGCACAGATTGAAACTGTGCAGGTTTTTGACAAGCTGTGTGGCCAAGGAACCACTATCCAAACACAGAACAAAGCCAAAGAGAAGAAGCATAAGTATGGCTGCAGCTACTATGAATGATGACAATTGAGCCAGTAGTGCTGTGGGTATATTATAAATTTGTAGACAAAATTCAGATGTAAGAGTGAGCATGGCTGGACGTTGTAGCATCTTCCCCCAGCTGTGCTTAGCTATGCTTAGCCCCTTCAGGCAGAGGACACGCCATAGCTATACAGTTTCAAATGGATTTGTCACTGTGCTGCATTCTTAATTTTTGTGACTCGTTTATGTCACAGCTAAAAGTAAGGATGTCAGCATTTAACCAGATGAGACTTAGAAATTATGTGGCTAGAAATATCCAGAATACTTGAGCACACCATAAAAGAGATGTGACTGGAAGCGAGTAGGGATTTTATTTCTCTGCATAATAACCAGTGATTAATGGTTCCAAATTTATGATTAACTGTGTAGCAAGAAGATGGACAAGTTATCTGCAGGAGTTTGCTAGAGTCCCCAATGAAACTCCAGGTTATTTCACTGAGGACAGTTTATAGTAAGGCAATAGTTTATATATTCATCCCTTGATGAGAACTGTGAGTCCTGTGCTCATTGTTTCACTGGACTGCAGATCTGTTTTGTTCAGTGTGCAGATAAAGCAACATGTTGGCTTTGGGTTTGCGTCAGGGGATGAGATCAGGGTCTTAACTGCAACCCAACCTAGGAGCTGTGAGCTGAGTTAGACCTTTTCTTAGTGTACGATACCATTGCTCATAAATGCTCTGCAAAGCCCAGCAGGTCTCAATGGCACCAGGGAGGTGCCATTTCTTCTTACCTGAGTTATGGCTGAATTAAACTAAATAGCAATTTGGTATACTGTGTGTGGAGTGGGGTGGGATCCAGCCTGTCAGGTATTGTGCTACAGGTGCATGTGTGACATGAGTGAAAGCTGGACCAAACAAGATCTCACTGGAATACACCTACAAAGTATCATTTTTCCAGGTGCAAATTTTCTTAATGGCACTAACTGTTGAGAGCTCAGTGGACCATCTTAAACTCACTTGTGGGAGATACCTCAATGTACTTGCATGAAAGTCAGCAGATTTAGATTAAAATTTTGCAGAAGATATTGCTTGCATATATGTTACTTACCTCTTTTAATTCGTGGGTTTCTTTTCCATATTTTGGTGATATCTCAGACATCCTGATGCTGTCAGGGATATCCCTTTGCCAATATAATCATGTAACAGCACTCATAACAGCACTTGAGTACAAGAATATAGTAAATAATAACAAATGAAAAGAACTTCAAACTGTATCAGCATATGTTGATGTTCCTCCATGCCACAATGGCATTCATCACAGCATTAACTTTATACACTAGAGTAAGTTCAAACAGTAAGGGAAAGCATAATGAAGTACCTTTTTATGATCATGAAAGCTTTGGAAAGAGCTAGAAAAATGCGGAGGCCATGTCTACATTGTGGACATTTGACCATTTATTTTTGTTAATTTCTGAGCTTTTTTTAATGTTGGGTGTCAGCAAAAGCCCTCAGCCTACTGCAGTTAAATTGGCATAAGTTTACTCCTTATTGGTAGAACACCCATTGAGTGGGGAGAGTTGAAAAACAGTGCTTCAACAAAATTACAGCTTTAGTGGCAGAAGCTGCAGCAGCATTAAGGATGTTCACAGCTTCACTGCCAAGCGGTCACAATGTGGGCTGCAGGGTCTTCATTACTCCCAAGACCTTATCGGCTGAAGGAGGGACTACTGAAAGTTGCCAAATGCTGGGTGGCATCCTAATAGCAAAAATCTCAACAGCAACTGTCTCTAACCAGTTATTCCTTTCTGTTTTGCTCTGTTTCTCCTGCAGGGCTTGTGAAGTTGGGGGTTCACTGTGTCACGTGTCAGAAGGTCGCTATAAAAATTGTCAACAGGGAGAAGCTCAGCGAGTCGGTGCTAATGAAGGTAATTTCCTAATGTGAGATTTAAAGAAAAAAAAATGAAGTTCTTGGCTCTGTGTCTTCTGTTCCATGCAAAATTAATATCTTTAATTATGTATAACAAACATCCTTGTCAGTACTAGGATTATGTGGAGCATGATAACAATAATCTAGGGGAGGGGGGAGGGGCTAGGGTAGCTGAAATTAAATGGAAGTATTCCTGTGCTGTGTAAATAAAATAAATGGTCAGCTGCAGTTGTTGCTTCTCTGCTAGGGCAGATGCATGTTGGGTGTCTGATGTCCACCATGCAGCAGTGCATAATGGTTACAGTACCTTGCAGATTGAGGTGTGCAGATGTCAGTAGGAAGAGATTTAAAAGAGGCTGGTGAAATCTATTGTTTGAGTACTCCTACTGCTTGCTCTGCTGCATGGGTTCATTATGATCTGATGCACCAAGGTCCATGACTGTTTAAAGCCATAATTCTGTTTGCAAACCACAGAGCTGTGCCATCAAAGAGTCTGTCCCAATGCCTGCAGTGTTCAGAGAGCTTAATTCATTTTTTACCTAGCGTTGCAATACCAATCTCCTTACATGAGTGTCATTGACTGATCTTGGAAACCTAAAAATAAAATAAATATATGCATAAGGTTTACTCATGTGATTTGGTGACTAGAAGGGCTAAATTCAGCTTGATAGGAGGAACACAACGGTACTGCAATCAACAGAATTCCATCAAGCCATCACCTGCAAATGACGCTAACATGTCTGCATGCAGCATAGAGCACTTTATTGATGTGGCTTTCCCATAAGCAGATGGAGCATGTCTTTACACTGCTGTTTCATATATGTACTTATGTGTCAGCTGTTTTCCAGCACAAGTACATATAGCAGCCTTACTACGAGCAGAAAGAAAATCGAGATTAAAGGATTATGCAGTCAGTGAATGTTACACATACAATGGAAGTTCATTTTTTCCAGAGAAGGGATTCTTTAAGTTTAAACTCAATTGTAATGTGGTGAAACTTACATTTCTGGAATTTCATTGAAGTATTCAATGCAGTGCTATGGATTCAGTCTTCTAATATAGAGCAAAGTTAGAAAGTGAAATAGGTAAGAAAACTGCAACTTTAAAGGTAGATTGAGAGGATGAATAGAACACAACAAAAACAATGTGTGTAAGTGGTAAAATCTGAATGGGTCTCTAAACACTTTGGATATTTTCCAGAGTAACATCGTAGGAATATCTTCCAAAACCATGAACATTTGCTTGCTGAGAGATGCTGTCTGATATCTGTATAAAGCATTTTATTTACCTCATTGATTTTCAGAGTAGGAAGCAAATCACTTCGCATAGCAAAGTGATCTCTCTGCTTTGGTTGTGTTGTATTTGCTCGGTTGTATTATGAAATCTGAGTAGAGAAATGGTGTGTTAGGCCCTTGTTTACACAGCTGAATGCTGAAGCGTGCCATGTTTTCTGTCAGGTGGCACAGCATCCTTTTCGGGAGGATCACCTGTTGGACCATGATCTCATTTTCGACCATTTTTTGTTAGATTTTTCTCTTTCAAGGATTCTGTTCTCTGTGCTCAGGAGGTTGGAACAGCAGATGGGATTGAAGTGGTTTGCCCAGTTCTTGTATAAACTCAGTAACCAGATGCCTTAAGGAATGCCCTGTGTCTGGTGGTCACAGACAGGGCCAGAGACTTCTAAGTGAATTTGGAATTGACTGTGCTGTTAGCCAGCTTGATCCAGCCTCTCTGATGGGGAAAAGTGCTTGCAGCTTTTGGCAATTCCAGTGGTGATCATAGCAAAGCGTCCAGCTGACAGCTTGCTACATGGAGTCAGCAGCCACAGGGAAAGAGCCAACAGTGAAGCCAAGTCATGGTGGTGTGGTGGCATTCCTGCTTTGTAAATCTTTCCGCAAGCTTATCTGTTCCAGAGACTCTCTTTGCCAGTGGGCTGTGCAGAACAGTCCCTGGAGCCAAGTGATTCAAGACCACAGCTACTCTCCTAAGCCAGGCCCAGATTGTGATGGATTTTGCTCTAATCCATCCTTGGACAGAAAACTGGATCTGACAAATACACACACCTGCCGCATGAAGCTGTAGCACTGCAGTGCTATGGCCATTTATCCTAGAGCATAAGGAAGAAGTCTGCTCGTGGTCCTTTCAACATCTAAAATGACAGGCACAAGCATATACCGCAGGCTGCTTTCTCTGCCATCATTATTCCATTTTGACTTGCTTCTTACAGCCTGCATTTCTCCAGTGTTCTTCCAGTGTTTTTTTCTGTATGTTCAGGGATCTGTCCCTTCTTTTTGCAGCTGCTCTTCATCTGAGCTGTGCAGAATTGAGAGGCATTTGGTAAAGTGCTTTCTAATCATAATGTCTTAGTATCGATATTTCTGGAGAGAAGATTTTGGAATTGAAGCAGCTGGTCTCAATTAGCAGAACTGCTGCTATGGAGATATTGCACAGGCAGGCACGATGCAGCACAGGCTGTGGTAAGTGTACCATCCAAGCACTTGCTGCCCTGTCAAAGGACAGGGCTGCTCAATGCACATGTGAGCTTTCTCCTTTGTCATGCCCTGACTTGCTAAAGACAGGCTGGGGAGCAGTGTTCCTTTTCCAGCTCCAGCTTGGGCCTGTTTAGGAGCCTGGTTTTGGGGCAAAGCTACAAATGTAATTTCACAGATGATAGCAGAAGGGCTGGTTCTGTTCTCACTCCTGCTTTCACACCACTGGTAAAAGCTTCTGCTGGATTTCTTCAGCCACACTGTGGTAACCGCCACTGATGTAGAGACCTGCCTCCCACAGTACCTCTAGATTGCTCTAGCACAAATTGGCAGAAAGATTTCAGGAAGGAGTGCATTATAGGGAGTGTCCTGAAATTGAAACAGGGTTCAGTAATTTCCCTGAATTACTTCTGGATCGCTGAGAAGGATTTTAGGTCTATAATACAGAGCTGAATGTGTCCATGTCCTGAGTTCAGCAGCGGCAGTCATTTTTCTCCTTCTTAGTAGCTGGTGCAGCACTGTGTTTTTGACTTTCAGCCTGGGAATAGCACTAATAACACCAATGTTTTTAGTTGCTGCTCAGTAATGTTTACTCTGAACAAGGACTTTCTGAGCCTCATGCTCTGCCAGGGAAGAGGGGAAGCCGGGAGGAAGCAGAGACAGGACACCTGACCCAAACTGACCAAAGAGGTATTCCATACCACAGCACATCATGCACAGTATATAGACTGGGGCAGCTACCGAGGAGGCCCAGACCACTGCTTGGGTCAGGCTGGGTATTGGTCAGTGGGTGGTGAGCGGTTATATTCTCTTCCCTTGTTATTTCCCTTATCATTGTTATTATTGGTGATAGCAGTAGTGGTTTGTGTTACTTACTAACTGGACCTTTATTACTGGACTATTCTTATCTCAACCCATGGGAGTTACATTCTTTTGATTCTCCTCCCCATCCCTCTGGGAGCAGGGGGGGAAGAAGGGGAGTGTGAAAGAGCAGCTGCGTGGGTGTGAGTTATGGCTGGGCTTAAACCACGACAGTTCGTAAAGCAGTAAGCTTTCCTTAGCAGGGAGATTCACTAATCATTGATTATCTTTTCGGTACCAGCAGAAACATTTGGAGTTTATAACTTCAGAATATAAAGGTTAAAACCAATCTTTCCTCTGGCATGGCAGAAGCTTCTTTGGAAACATCGAGGTGTCTCATGAGATGTATTCAAAAGAGTCTTTTCCTCTTTACCACCTCACCAGTTCTCTTCTACTCCCTCCTTCCAAGGAATAAACAATAAACCTACTCTCTTGGTGAACCATCAGATGAAATACTCTTTGGACAGCCAGTGGTAGTAGAAGCAGCGGGAGCGTAAAGGGGCAGAGCGAGAAGGGTACAGCTGGCCTGGGGCAAATTACTTGAACACACACAGGCATCCTGAGAAAACCACAGATGTGCCAGGCTTGATGACTGGAGACAAGAGCTCCCTATGTGTGCTTTGTGTCCATATGCCTTTTGTTTCTTCTGACCAAGTTCTCCAGTGCCGGCCTTGAAGTGAGGCAGGTATTTCCAGGGTGGGGGATGAGAAAAGTCAATCTGCACATTTTTCTTATGCAGCTCAATTGAAACATGGTGGTGGGTTTCAGGGAGGTTGTTGGTTGTTTCAGTGACTTGTGGTGCTAATGAGCTAGGCTTCCTGAAAAATTCTGCACAAAGATACAGTTTGTGCTCTTATGCAGAGAGGACCATGAAGTGATCACTGCCAGACATCACTGATTGTCTGAAATAGAGTGGAGGGATAATTAACAGGATCAGCATCTTGGAATTGCCAGGATAACTTACAAAAACATGTTTGTCAACAGGCACTGCTTCGCATGGTCTTTTTGTATTTGCTTCTTCGTGAGTTTCTATTTCAACAGCAACTTACTTCCTTACTACCTTACTACCACGACACCTACTTTGAGTCTTTCCTGCCTTATCCATTTTCTTCCAATTGGTTCTTTGCCTTTTATCCCCTTTCATTTTTCTTTTCTCCCCCATAATGATTTCTTCCTTTTTCTCTGTCTTTCCCCCTTTTGCCACAGTAAGTCATATAATAACTGTCATTGTTTTGCTGAAAAAAACTGCTGAAATGCAGCATGTCTGCTTGAGGTCCCTGTTCTTCAGGGAAGAAGATTAGAAATTGGGCACAATTGAGAAAGTAACTGAGCAAGTAAGTAAACAATCAGAGCTCCTAATTTGTGAGACTCAAGGGTCTCAATCTACCTACTGTATTAAGGACAAGGTTAAGACATAACTTAATCATGGTCTGTAAATACTGATATGGAAGGTAGGCATTTGATAATAGAGGGTATTACAGTCCTGGGGGCAAAAATCTTTTTGGAAACTAGTAGCTGTAAGCTGTAGGTAGACAGATAGAAATGTAGAAATAGTAGGCCTATTTGATCACTGGATAAAGTTACTAGTTGGAACAAGCCCCCTGAAACTCTGGTGGTTTTATTTTTCCTCTGAAAGACTATTAAACTTCATCTTAAACTGCTGTGTGTTTTTCTAAAATCTAGATCCTAGCTGAGCTTCAGCTGCTGGACTTGCAGCAGGAAGTAGTTGAAGATGGTTAGCTGACTAGATTAACACAACAGCCACTCTGGCCTTAAAGTCCATGTAGCTGTGAATTTCTAATCACTTATTTCTCTCCAGAGCATAAAGAGAGTTGCTTGTGCAAGGTGTCTGCAGATGCAGAAATTTAGGCTCCCCCAAGCAAAGTTAAAGATGGGAATACCTGAGAGCAGCATCTTTGCATTGTAGTACCTCGTTTTCAGGCTTTTCAAACGACTGATATTGGTTGACCTGGCTGTCCTCGGCTGCTGACTGGAGGCCTGGTCTACAGAAATCATTACCAGAGTATCAAAACAGTTTCAGTGAGAAGCTACATCTGAGGCAGACACAGAAATGGACTGAGTTGTGTAACTTGGTTCAAGTTCAGCTTTGATCATAACAATGACGGTTTCTCTGACATTAGTGAAGCCAAACTCACCAACCCCTAGCCTGCATTTTGCCAAATCAGATTTTTTTCTTAATGCATTCAACAGTAGCCTAATTGTTTTCCAGCTGCCATGTTCAGGAGTTTTACTATTGATTGCAGTGGAACTGGTGTTAAGCCGCTGCTGAATCCACTGAACACCCCTACCATTGGGTACAAATGAACGAAGAAACAAGACCATTTGATTTCATCAGTGAATTGCTTTTAGATTAATCCAGGATACTGGCACACAAGATTTTGGACATGGTTGTATTGAAAATAAAAAATGGAATCATATATCATAGAATGTTTTGGGGTGGAAGAGACCTTCAAACAACCCCCCTGCAATGAGCAGGGACGTCTTCAACTAGGTCAGGTTGCCCAGAACCACATCCAGCCTGGCTTTGAATGTCTCCAAGGATGGGACTTCTACAGCCTCCCTAGTCAACCTGTTCCAGTGTTTCACCACCTTCATTGTAAAAAATTTCTTTTTCACATCTAGCCTGAATCTTCCCTCTTTTAGTTTAAAACCATTATCCTTCATTACTATTTCCCTCGTCAAAGGGAAAGTATTTCCATTTATTAAATGGAAGTCCCAAAGAAAAGGTTTTAAAGAATTCACTGAACTTTCCAGAACTCTCTGATTAAGAAACACTGTGCTGAATTGCTGGTGTTTATCTGTTATTCTTCTGATTGATTGGCATATTACTGTGAGAGGAGAATAACCCAGGGGATCTTGGTGGCAAAAAAATATGAAAAGATACTAAATCTCTCCAAAACATGTACATATTCTCTGTACTTGCTGTACTTTTACTTGCTGTTGAACATGCAGGTTACAATGTACAAATGAGTATGTTCGCACTTCGTGGATTGTCCCTTGCAGGTTCGCTGCATGCGCTTGTGAAAAACACTCTCCCCCTCATTACGGTTTATCTTTAACCTGGAGAATTACCACACACTTGTCTGCTTTTAGCACTGGAAGAGAGCAGATTAGAAGTGTGTGTCTGTCTGTGTGTGTTTGACAGTGTGTAGGTGATGAACAAACTGCAGAAATGATTGGCACTCATCAAAGAGCATGAGTGCACAAACACACTCTCACCCCCCACCTCTGTGACCCTAGTTTGTATTCCAGTAGCAACTCAGTCAGCACAGCACGACTTCGTGCATGCAAGTCTCTCTTCTGTGTTCAGTGAGATAAAAAGGCACGTTGCAATATGAAAAACATGGGGAAAATGAAAGGGGTTTATTCCGCAGCTCCCTTCTGCTATAGAGGTTTTGGGAGTAGGGGCATGTTACTGAATATGTAACGCAGAGTGTGTTGTTTTAAATTGGAGCTGCTGTGGAGCATTGAAAGCCTGTTTGCTCATCATCCATTTGAGCAGTTAGTTGGGTAATTGTATTTTCCTTTAGAGAAGAATCACTCTCCGCCTCCACTTTCCACCACACCCACAAGGAACCCCGTTTGAGGTTGTCTTAAAGAAGGAAATCAAGCAGGAATCACCAGCACATGATGTACCTGGCAGTGGAATAAACCTGTCAAGTGTGCATGGTGCCTTTTGCATTCTAAAGTTAGTATGATAAATTGAGGCATTTGGACAAGCTATAAAAATAATTGGTCCTATTTTTTCTACCCACTTTTAATTCCACAGACTTGTGTTATAGCAGTCTGTCTCAAACCTTTATTGTACTAAACACATTCTACCCACAGCCGTGTGTGTTCAAACACTTAAGACACAGACAGTCTACCATCCTTATGCACTGCCTTGGTCATACAGCAGTGAATGTTCCTCATTGAGCCCCAGTTAGGGCTAGTTGAAGTCAAGGAATGCTTTTTCTGTTCACTTCACTTGATCACAGTCATAATGCCTGGATAGGGAAATAGGTGCTCCCAGAGATAAGATGTCTAAATGTGCTCTGCTGTCCAGTCCTCATCTGCTTGTGAAGCCACTGTCAATAATTAGCCTCTAAAACCCCTTTCTGTTCAGCTTTATCCTTAAATGTTTCCACCGTAAGTTCATGATGGTTGCACTTGGGAAGCAAACCATAGTTTGACTTCTCACTGCTTTCTCTACTGAAGCTTCTGGGAATTCTCTTCTTCCTTTGCCAAAGCTTGGTTTTGTGAAAAGATGCTGATTCACTAAAATGTTTTCTCTGAAATAACTTTGACTCAGTGAACTCCCAGTATATCAAAGACTAGGTTTCTTTTGAGCTCTCTTTGGATTCGTAGCAGGCTGTTAGGGAGTCCTGCTTGCCATCTCCAAAGCAGAGACCCTGAAATCCATATCTCCACAGGGACTTTCACCACCTCTGAGCCTTAGGCTATAAAGCCAAGGTGTAGAAAATCTTGAGACAGGCTCCAAGGGTCCACAGCTGTGAGGCAGATGCAGCTTCCCCAGCTAGAGAAGCGTGACCCTACAAAGCATTGCTACATGGGGGAGTGGCAGAAAGCTTTAGGATGCTTAGCTGTTGTCAGGCTTGATGCTCACTTTCCTGGGAAGGACGACCATAGGATTTACCCTGAAAGGGGAGGGGAACCCTGGGTGAAGCTTAGCTTTCAGGCTCAGCCTTGTAAAGCTGTGGTGTGGAGTGTGAAGATCTCGAGACTGGCACCCAGGGCTTTTAGCCCCTGGTCAGATCCCATCGTATTTCCAGAATTTCTGTCAGGCTGGACACCCAATTTGTCTGGGAAACTAAAGCTTTGGACTCCCCCAGCCTGCATGATCTCCTTAGCACAGCCACCTGGAGCTGTAGTCTCTGCTAATGCCAGATGTGAATCATGGGTCTGATGAGTTTGGTTATTTCAATCTGGGGCTACAGGTTCCAGGTGCACTCAGAAATTTTTTTCTTTCTTTTTTTTTTCCTTTTCCTTCCTGTCTCATTGAAGGTTGGTGGAAAATGCTAAAAAGCATTGGATTTTGCTCTTACTCACTCAAGCAAAAACCTTTTTTAATTGACTCTCAGCACTTCAACAACCTCTATTCTGAATCAGTCTGAAGAAGTGCAGAATGAAACCTATCCCAATCTGCAGAGCAGAGAATGCCACAGGCGAGTGGGGTCTGATTGAGCCTTATGTAGAATTGGCCACATTTACAGATAGGAAATGCCTTTTAGATTATGGATAAGATGACCTCCTAAATCTTTCAAGCAAAAATGGAATTCTCAGGACGTGTTTTCTGACCTGACCTACAGCGAGATTTTTAAGTTATACAGCTCCATATAAAAATAATTTTCTTTGCTCACACAGTTTCTTCCTGGACTGGAAGTAGAACTTGAAGTGAAACTCAGATGCAGTCAGCAGTGTGAATGCAATATTGACCGCACCCTTTGAAACCTGTATCATGAAGTACCAGACCAACAGTGTAGGATTTTTTAAATCATTCCTAACTCTACTGCACATGCCGGAATGTAATGAGTGGGGTTATTTAAGAGACTGTTATATCCTGTTTTCATGATTCTGCCATGCCAGTGTTTGCTCAGTATCATTGCAAAAGTTTGTCAACAGTTAGGAGGAGGAGGATGCTGGATCTCAGAACTGTAGTGCAGCATGTGCTTTGCAGGTTTTCATTAAGGACCAAAGGTAAATTGGCAAGTGTGGTTTAGGTTGTTGTATATTTTCTACCTTAAATTCTTTTTTTTTCTGGGTTGCTCGTTCGTAGAATCATAGAACAGTTAGGGTTGGAAAGGACCTTAAGATAAGTTCCAACCCCCCTGCCATGGGAAGGGACAGCTCACACTAAACCATGTCACCCAAGGCTCTGTCCAACCTGGCCTTGAACACCACCAGGGATGGAGCATTCACAGCTT
>JANRGW010034862.1:0-13567 GCA_024733675.1 Psilopsiagon aymara
GAACGGGAGGGACCGCCCCCCCGTGCCCCCCCGCGCCAGCCCGGCCGGGGCTGCAGGCGCGGGCGGCTGGCCGCGATGCATGCCGGTACCAGCGGGCCTGGGAGCCGCCGTGCGGGGCGGAGGGCAGCGCTGCGGTTGATGCGGAGGGGGGCGGCAGCGCCAGGAGCAATGGCGGGGAAGCAGCGGCGGGCGCTGCGGCTGTACTCGAGGGGGGCGCGGGGCGGAGCCCCCGAGGAGGCGGTGGTGAACGGACACGTCCTGAGCTTCTACTTCCACCAGGCCATGGCGGCCTACCGCGCTCGGCGCAACCGCGACTTCCGACAGCTCCGCGACGTCATGCAGGGTGCGCCTCGCTGAGGGGCAGCCGGACCGGGAGCGGGGGCACTGCCGGATCGGCAGCGCCAGGGCGGGGTGCGGGCCCGGGCTGGGGGGAGGCGGGGCCGCACCGTGTCGTACCGGCACCGTGTAACCTCCCCTTTGTCCCGCAGCGCTGCTTGTGCGGCCCCTGAAGAAGGATCAAGTCATGGCCAGGATGCTGCGCTTGATGCAGTTCTTGTCACGAGTCGAGGAAGGCGAGAACCTCGGTGCGTCCCCAAACCTGCCAGCAGTGCCCTGAGGGAAGAAGCCCCAGTGTGGGCCTGCAGCCCACTGGCCCTGTGCTCTCTCCCAGTAGCTCCCAGGAGCAGCGTTCCTGCTCAGACCAGAAGCCTGGACTGAAGCTCTTCAGCTGTAGTAGCTTTTCCCTGAAGGCAAGGGTCTGAAGAGCGTGGTTTTTCATGTCTGCATCTTGCTGCTGTAGCCAGGACCAGTGTCCTAGATCCCAAGCTCCCAGCCTGTCCTGTTAGCTACACACACACCGTTAGTTTAGATATCCAGTTTACATGTAAGGAAGAAGTTATTTACTGTGAGGGTGGTAAGGCCCTGGAATGGGTTCCTCAAAGAAGTAGTGAATGCTCCATCCTTAGCAGTGTTCAAGACCAGACTGGACAGAGTCTTGGGTGACGATCTGGTGTGGGGTATCCCTATGGCAGGGAATTGGAACTGGATGATGTTAAGGTCCCTTCCAACCCAAACCATTCCATGATCTGACAGTTCTGTGATTGTGGCTTTGGCTCAGCCTTGATGCTTTTGCAACACTCCCCTGGGTCAGTTATTAATAGGCTTGTGGTGCTTCTGTAGCTTCCTATGCCTCAGGGTGGATCTTGCAGTTTAGGCCCTTGGCAGACAGCCTTCCATTCCTTCTCACCTTCATCCTCAGTGGCTGTAGGGTTTGCAGTCAGAACAAGCAGACAAGTGACTAGGTCTCTGTAAGACATCTGTGAAGTCACAGATCAGCATCTCTGATTTCTTGTAGATTGTACTTTTGATAAAGAGTCGGACCTCACCCCTCTGGAATCAGCAATTGGTGTCCTGGAGCTTATTCATACAGAATTCGGTGTGACTGAGGAGGCAATGGAAACGCTTCAGGAGATGGTGAAGGAAGCTGTAAGATGTTTTTGAATAAATACTCTTGTCTTTCAAAGGTCTTGTGTAGATGACAGTGAAAATTGCCTCAGATACAGAATACCATCATCTATGGTATTGGGGTGGCATGTCTGCAAAAATATATCTTATCTTCAGTGCCTGTGCTTCTTCATCAGTTAATGTAGAAGAGTTTTGTTTGCAAGTTGGTACTAAGCTGTTAGCTGTGCTGTGCTTGATGGTCATATATGGTTTTCCAAACCTGATCACAGAGCATGGTCAGTTCAGTGTTAGCAGAGAAAATGTTTTTTGTTTTCTCCTGTAGGCAGTTATTGTCTGCATCAGAAACAGAGAGTTTGAGAAAGCTGCAGAAATTGTCAAGAGGCATATAGGGAAGGATCCCAAAAGTCAGGTGAGTCTCTGCTGGAATGAGAGGCAGCTGCTTGAGCACTGTCTGGTATGTCCTATGAGGTGTTGGGGCGCAGGGGTACCTGGAGAAGTTTCTGGTATGTCTTATGGGATGGGCAGTATGACCCCTGAGGGTGTATGAAGTTTCTTTGAGAAGCATGCCCCTTAGGGGTACCCAAACAAGAAAAAAGGGTAAAGGTTCCAAAACTGGAGTTGAAGAGTCATCCTTGAACGATGGACTCTCAGTGCTGTGCATTTCTCAAGCATATCGATCATCTCTGAAGCTCCCTCTGTTACTTGCTGTCTCTCACATATCTCCATGGGTCTTCCAGGCATTGGTATTCATCCTTTATCTCAAGGAAAAACTCAAGCTCATGTGTAGAGCAAGAATCGGTAAGAAGGGTTGGTTCTGAAAGGAGTCCCCATTCCTCTTTCTGTAGGCAGTGAAATGTCTTGCATGCTGGAGCAGAAAGTCAGGATTGCTGAATCAAAGTGACTGTCCTGTTCCTCTGGCCTTTTCCCAGCCTTTTGTCAGTGTAAAGTAGTTGTGCCTGGAGAATCTGAAATAGGAAGGGAAGGGACCAGGCCTTGCCCAGATCCTAGCTCCTGTGTCTCCTCTGTTTGTATCCTTGTATCTATTCAGAGCATTCTTTCCTCTAGGAAAAGAAGAATGAGTTGCTGGCTGTCATCAAAGACAAGGATTGCAGTCATCCAGTGGTTAGAAACTTCTCTTACAAGGACTTCCAGTGGAGCACATTTCAGTTCGTGGAGTCTTACATGGATGATTCGGAGCCCTTTCTGCAAATGGTACATGTCTGCCTTGCTTACCTGGCTTCCCAAAACTGCACAGGGTGCGGGTGTGGGGGGAACCAATGCTTACTTTGCCAGAAGGCAATGAAATACAGGAATTTGGCTTTTGCATGCCTTCTGTATCAGTTAATGAATGTGAGTTTAGGCACCTAATTAATGGTGGATTAAATCCAAAATACCACAAAATCAGGCTATTCCAAAAACTTTTCTAGAGGTGAACACATCTTTCAGTCTGGGTAACAAGTTTTAATTGATAGGCATGAACTCTGTACCTGGTGCTGATTTAGCTGCATGTGGCAGATAAAAATGCCTTTGAAAGGAGATGAAATTGGGTGGCAGTACAAGAAATCATCATGTAATGGTTATGTGCTTCTCTGTCCAAGATGATTAAAAAGACTTTGAGATCAGAACGTGGAAAAAAACCAAGACGCCCATCAGTGACTCCCAAGTCTGCAAATGGGCCAAAGAATGGTACTCTGAAGTCGTCAGGGGCGGCAAAGAGCCCAGCAGGAGCTGCAGAGCCTGCAGAAACAGCGAAAGACCTGGAGAGAGCCCCCAGCCCTGCAGAAAGGGCAGATGACCCCACAGCAGCTTCAGATCTTAGGGAAGGAACTAGTGACTTTACAACAGCTTCTGAGCATATGGAAGAGAATACTGACCCAGCAGCAACTCCTGATCATATAACAGCAGCAGATAATATCTTGAAAGATGCATCATGGCCTATGCAGATACCTGAAGAAATAGCAGCAGCAGCTCCGGAACTTCCAGCTGCTGCCCCAACAGCAAAGCCACAACCTCCGGGAGTATCTCCCAGGGCCTCGGAAAGGTGAGAAGAGGAATCTGGCCCTGCACTGTAAATGCAGTGTGGCACCAGTTCTCTTCCAGTCAGTAGTTTCCTCTCTCCAGGTAGCTCTTAATTTCCCCCGTGCCAGCCCCAGCAGGTCTGCCCCAGCAAGCCCCGGAGGCGCTCAGTGTAAGACTTCTGTCTGGATCACAATAAAAGGGTTTTTTTCTGGAGATACTGCAAACCAGGGCGGGGAGGGCAGTGCCTGCCAGCAGGTGGGCTCTCACAGAGCAGCGTTTAGTGTCCATACAGCTCAACCCTTATTTGAGAATAGCACATGGGCGTGTTCTCTCAAGATGTGCTTTGCTGCACCACCTGGTTTAAGAGGAGGGTGGATCAAAGGGCTGGGAATGCCGCCTTCACTACATTTTATTTGCACCCTGGGGTCAGTTATTGAGGTCACACCCTTGGGAAAAAGACAGATTTAAGTGAATTGGAGCCACTTCGGTGGTATCTCTACAACCTGCTCAGTTCTGTTTGTTTTGTAGGGGTCCCTCTGGAACTGTAACCACGTATGGGATTTCTGTTCTGAGAGAAGCTTTCAAGATCCTGTCTGACTCCCGGGATTCTGGTGCACTCTTCACCAAACTGGATGAAACAGACTTTTCTTTCCCCAAGCAACTGTCTCCTTCTGTATCCCACAGAATCAAGAAACGGAGAGAAGTGGAGAAACAAGATTCTGACATCTCAGACCCTCCTGGAATTGTCCGTAAGACCAGGCGCTTGTACACAATAAGCAAACTGGTCATGGACGAAGACAGCCAGTGCAGCGAGTTGAGTGAGAGGCCAGACTCTTCCCAGGAGCCAGTTGTATCTTCTGCTTCCAGACCTGTTCAGAAATTGCCTGACCAGCCTATATCTACCAAGAGTGCCAAGTATGAAGTCCATCTCTTCTAGTATATTCTGATATGCACCCAGTCTTTTGACTTGCAGCTGACGTTGGTGGCATGAACAAAATCCTTTCTCTTGAGTTCGAGATGCATGTATTGACCATCCTTGTCTGCTAGCATATGTGCAACTGGACAAAGTAAATGCTTTGTCCTTACACTTCACTATTTGGGAAATGGAGAGGAGAAAATTATCCATTTTCCACTGGCAATGGGTTGGAGATACTGCAGGTAGTACTGGTACGCAATTCCAGTGTGCATATTGCAGGTAATGTGTGTTTCTCTGTGCTTTGTTTAATGATGCTGACACTGGAAAGAGTTCATGGGTGCGTCTTGTGGAGTGTCTTAAACTCTCTACCCCTTCACCTTGCTTAAGGTCTCTGGCTTTTGTTTTTATGGGGTTTTTTTGTGGTGGTGGGTTTTTTTTTCCC
Organism: Psilopsiagon aymara; assembly: GCA_024733675.1. Taxonomy (NCBI): domain Eukaryota; kingdom Metazoa; phylum Chordata; class Aves; order Psittaciformes; family Psittacidae; genus Psilopsiagon; species Psilopsiagon aymara. The sequence continues at coordinate 4,842 of JANRGW010034862.1, forward strand.
CTGACACCAGTGTTGGTTAAGAAACTCCTAGCTGTAACTTTCTCTTTCAGTATGAGTTGTCACCGTGCAGCTGAAATGACTGCAGTAAGATGCGGGACTATGTTAGGGTTGTTTTCCCGCTTGTAAGGATTACCCACAGAAGACAGCAGAGTAGGCTTACTGGCAGGAGTTTAAAATTAGCACTGTTAGGAGGCTATAAAGCTGTGAGTCTCATGAGTAGCTCCTGTAGGCTGTAACAAGGCTGTAGCAAAGCTTTCTGCTTAAACATCTGCGTTGCTCCTCTTCTGTTTAGTGAAGCTGCAGAGCAGTCAGCAATAATGATTTGGATCCCCAGGAGTGAATCTGGAAGGACTGAAGAGGGCTTGATGTCTTTGGAAAGATAAATAAAACACAATCTCCTTTGTTTTCTGGCTTAAGAATGTCAAGAACATGAAGGTTTGGTTTTGAAGGGCAGGCAGGAATGACCTTGGTGTTCTGCATTGCTTGGCTGCTTTGCAGATGCCAATCTTTGAAGTCCAGGAGAGTGGCCACAAGCTGAGATGTGCTGCAGTGCAGCTGGCATCAGTGCAGGCAGCAGCAAAAACTCTTGCTGGTGTGCACCGCTCAGGGTTAAGCTGTCAGAGGTGATGCTGGGAAGGGATTTCTACCCTGCCATTGTCTTAGAGTGATGGGGGAAGTTTAGTTGAGAAGTTTGCTGCTCTTCAGGGACTTGAGTGACAATGCTTTATCTTTTGGTTTGGGTTGGGTTTGTTTTATGTTGCAGCTGATGCTGCTTGTGTGGATGTCCTGTCTTGAAGACTTTCTGTGTCAGTACTTACTGTAGCAGTGGTGCTGACACCTCTCTGGAAATCTTATTGTGTGCATCTGCCAGAGGCTGTTTCACAAATGTTTATGTGCAAGAAAGAGGTGTTCAACAGTGCAGCCTCAAGTAAGAACCGAGATCAGTTATTTCCCAGTGGCTTAAGTCATTTTGGATGCAGTATCCTTGGCCGAACCTTTTGAAGGCTTTTTTTAACAGACTTAATTAAACTTCACAAGTCTGTACTCGAGGACTGGAAGCAGCTGACAGCACTGAGGCACTTGATCTCACTGAGAGGCCTCCATAGCTTGGCTGACCTAAGTAGTGCTAGCAGTAAAACAGTAAGAATTAAACGTTCCTTTGGAAGTCTAAAGGCTTCTCCCCCAGGTTGTTGGCAAGTCTGTGCCACATGCAGAGGCCTGGGAAGTCCAGCTTTGTGTCTGTTCATTGTGTCATTAATACTCTCATTTTGGCTAATGCTACAAAACATAGTACTCCACCTGTACTGAGTATATACAGCACACTGTACCTTCAGATGGAGGCTGCTAAGGATTTATCCCCCTTCAGAGGGGACTTGAGGAGATGACAGTGTGTTTATGTATCACTTTATGGGCACTTTTCTCAGCACTGCACCCTCATCACAGGCTTGCTTGCTGTATTCTCTATGTCCCTACCTTCTCCCCTAAAAACATCCTCCCTAGCCAACAGCCAAAGTAAATGCTTGCCTGCTTTCAGGTCCTGCAGAAGAAAGTGGAACAGCACACATGGGCTGGAAGAAAAAGAGAGTTGGAGTGAGGAGGAGGAGCTTTTCCCGGGGGCTGGTAAGAACAGAGCCCCTCCTGTGGGTGTTAATTGATGCTGATCCTGGCCGTGTGGCTCATTTATGGGTTTCTTGCTACCTTCTGTGTGACTGAATTTTGAAATCAGAAATCCTGAAAACCTAGGAAAATGGGTAACTGTCCAGCTGTTTGTACATCTTACTTGAAATGTGTGCCAAAGCCACCTGTTCCAGTCTCAGATAAATCATGCTTAGCTTAAAGAATGTGAACATCAGAAATACAGCTTTTTCCTTGTTCCTACTTTAGTGCATGAAATAAAGGTTCAGTTTATGTTTTCAGTCAGATCAATTGTCCAGTCCTTTTTGTAGCTAGGTATGTAGCTTAACTGTGAAGAGGAGTGAATAATGGGTGTCTAATTCCAGCTTCAGTTTGCAGTGTAGCCACATCCTGTGTGGATGTCCCTGTTCTGGCTGGTTTAAAATAAATCAGATCCTATAGGAAAGCTTTCACATGGAACAGCTGGGGCTGCAGAAAAGGGAATGATAAAGGAGTTTGGTTTGTCTGTCATGGGGTGCTGTCATTGTAGGCCCTGTATCTCAGCAGTTAAGCCCAAGGCAGCCTGTCAAGGTCTGTACCTCTTGAGTTAAGGTGAAATGTAACCCTGTTGTCTTGTTTTTCAGCATCATTTGAGACAGCCAGCTATAGCAGTACAGTCTTCAGTTCCAAGAAACAGGTAATGTGGAGCCCTTAAGTGCTTTCAGCAAGGCCTGAGATCAGGATATATCTGCATAGAAGAGCAAACTGCCAGACAATCTGAAATGCAGTGGTGGGGGTTGCTGCTCAGACTGCTTCCTCAGCAGCCTGCAGTTCACTACAGCAGGGTGAGCTGCTGCCGTGCTTTAAATGAGGAGGCTGGGTTGGAAAAGTGCTTCCTCAGGCTGGTGCTTGTGGTATCCAAGCTTGATCCAAGTTGTGCTGGCCTTTGGATTCACAGAGGTGCGTGGAGTTCCTCTGTTAAAACAGCCCAGATTGGTAGTTGGTAAAGTTGTGTGCTGGGCACTGGGTATGTGCATGAAGTCCTTTTTCCTCAGTGCATGTGGTTCAGAGCTGGGTTTGCTATGTTCCCCCCATGCTGGAGAGGTTCAGCATCTTGTTTGGGTGAAGGATGCACATACAGCAGCTGTTGCTTTGGAAGAGGTCCCCACTTTGATGCTGCTGGGAACTCAGCCTGGCTTGTAGGAAAGCTGCTCTTGTGCTGCTGTACACCATATAGCACTCTGCTGGTAGCTGAGCACTTCTATTATTCATAACGGGTATGAGAGCACATCCACAGAGGAGTAATTGAGTGTTGTGCATGCTATTGACAGGACAGCTGTGCCTCTCTTGCACGTTACTAGTACAAATGTTAAAGGGGAGCTAACACACATGGGGGTGTTACCATGTGGTTCTCTGCTAGTGGCATTCTGAAGCTGCACTTTGTACTCACAGGACACTGCTTACATGCTCTTTTGTAGAAATGGACAGTGGAAGAGAGCGAGTGGATCAAAGAGGGTGTGCAGAAGTTTGGAGAAGGGAGATGGAAGGCCATTTGCCAGAAATACCCCTTCCAGAACCGCACAGCAGTGATGGTTAAGGATCGCTGGCGGACCATGAAAAAACTGGGAATCCTCTAAAGCTGGGAGCGACAGGACCTCCAGTGCAAAAACGTTTCTCTTCAGGAAGATGAACTGGAGCATCACAGCAGGGGAGGCTGCTGTGCTTATCTGATGTGCGTGTGGGGAGCCCTGTGGCTCGTGACACCTGATAGACAGAAATCACATGGCAAGAACCAAGGAGCCTTGAGCTCTAGCTGCAGGTTTTAGTTTTTGTGCAGGCTTGATAGCGTATGCTTGGAAATGGCCTCGATTGGGACTTCCTTCTCCTGGTAGTTGCAGCCTTTGTAGAATGAATACAGCTGAAGTGACTTTTCTCTGCTCAGATGCTATCAAATAGCAGGCTAATCCCCTAAGATGCTGTTTTTCTGTGTTTCAGTTGTCTAAACTGTCACTTTTTTAAGCTCTTTTTGCTCAATTCTCTGTGGATGTGAGGCAACAAAGAACCCCACAACTTATAGGGAAGAGATTGAGACAAATAGTCTTAGATACCTTTCATTCTTCACGTTTCTTACTGCTTTTAATGGCAGTGAGCCTGGGAGTGAGAATTTCTCCCTCCCAGCTTTGAGGCTTTAAATGACATGATTTTGTATCTTAGCATTTAACTCTTGGTTGTTCGCATACTAAAAGTTGGGCCATACCTTTCTGACACTTCTTGTTGGTGCGCAATCCTTGCAAGTGTATGGGTGCCCAGGGCATTGCATATCCAGCAGCTGAAGCCAGAGCTCATGTCCTAGCAGTCTTCCATAAATAAAGTTTGTGTTTTCTTGCCTGGCTTGAGTTGTAAAGGTGAGCTTGTACTGTACAGGTGGAAATGTGGTAGTTGGGGAAGGCAGCACCCCAGGAACATGGGGCTTCCCCTTTGCTTCCTGAGCTGCTGTTTGGGGTGGAACAGTGATGGCCAGAGGTGCTGCATAGAGCAGAAGCTTCTGGACAAGGTTTGTGCTGAAGTCAAAGGCTGAGGAGCCATGGCAGTATTTGCTAAAAGCAGCCTCTCCCAGCAACGTTCCTGCAGAGCTGGGACTGGAAGAAGCCTGTCTGGAAACACCTGCTTCCCTTCTGTCCTTCAGCAGGAGCTGCTGGACTGAGCCTGCCTCGTCACCTGGATGTGGCTGTGTGTTTCCCTCCCCTTCTGCTTGTAAAACTGTGGCCGTTGGGGTCAGAGCAGCCCTGGGTGGATGGGACACCCTGCTTATAGAGGCTTGATGTGAGCCACACCTCACAGCTGGACCAGTAATTGCTGTGAGGCAAATGCCCGTTGGTTGTGCCCAGTTGGAGAAGATGGATTTCCCATACTTCCCTTCTCTGCACCAGGCTCTTGCCCTTGGCTATGCAGGAAAAGTGCTGCAGCCAGGGCAGGGAGGAGCCAGGGAGGAAGGGCATTCCCTCACAAACCCGCTTTAGGGCTGTGTGTATTTCCTGGCGGTAAAACACTTCGCCTACTTAATTTTCTTGTTCACAGAATGCAGACTGGTGGAGTGTTGGTCAGTGAGGAGCAGGCGTGGCTGGGGACTGGCTCAGTGTTGCTGGTGCATGTGGAGCTTTTTCACGACAGCCTCTGCCTCTGCAGAGAGTTCAGCTGGGTGAGCTCTAATGTGGATGGGGTGGATAAGCCCCTGCTCTGCCCCAAAATCACCACAGGGGTGCCTCATTCCCCTGACTCCAGCCCTGGCACTGCCACAGTGCCACTCTGAGGCAGTTAATGATTATCCCTGACACCTTCAGTCCCTGCTCCTGCTCTGGCTGGAGGGAGCACTGAAGGCTGGGAAGCAGCATGCTGCTGCTGGTGTTCCTGGCTCTGCTGGGCTCTGCTGGCTGCTCCAGGACTGAACCGCTCAGCAGATCCAGCCAGGACCTGCTATTCCATGGGGCAGATCGCTATGACTTTGCCATCATCCTTGCCGCCGGCACCATGGAATGCTTCTGGCAGTTTGCATACCAGAATGGGAACTTCTTCTTCAACTATGAGGTGAGTTTTGTGAGATGCATCCCAGGAAGCTGTGCAGCTTCTGATGGGGTCAGTGAATGGCTATGCTGGGTTAGTCCAGTGCTGCAGCTCCAGTGCTGGCCACTGCCTCCTCCAAGGGCATGGCAGGTCCTGTAGTGGGAATTCCTCCATCACCGTGGTCCTACAACCACGCTTACGTGCAGAAGGGCTGCTCAAGCTGAGGTCCAAATCCACCAGCCCCATGGCAGAGGGAGCTTGCCTTGCATGGGGAAGGTCCTGAGTTGAGACAGGAATGGTTTCAGTCACTTGGATGTTCCACCTCAGGGACTGTACCCTTTTTAGGCAATTTCCATCATAAATCACATTTCCTTTTTTAAATACCCAGCTCTGGATGTAGTGACTGAGCTTGCAAAGAGCTGCAGGGTGTCCTGGCACTGGGGGAAGCTCTGCCATTTCCTGGGCTGGCTAAAGGCTGCTGTATGGCCCTTTGCTCTCTGAGCTGCAGCTGGAAGGCATGCCAGAGGTCTCAGGCACAGCCCTATGTACTTGTCCTCGCACTCTGCTCCCTTCCCAAAGGGAAAACGGCAGCCTTTTATCACCTGTTTACACTGGGCTGGTTGAAGGAGAGCAAGAGCATGGCCATGCCCAGTGCTGACAGCTTCCCCCTGGCTCTGCTCTTGGCAGAGCAGCCCCACAGGAGCATGGCACAGCCCTGGGCCTCGGCACAGCTCCATCTCCCAGCACTCCAGCAGCAGCAGTGCCACGAGCACCCCATCCAAGCAGCAGGGAGATGGGCTAGGTACAGGGGATGGGAGGTAAGGGGTGTGCTCAGGAGCCTGCAGCACCATGAGCAGGCACTGGGAGCCTTGCTGTTTGTCATCCAGGGCTATGGGGTTTGGGGTCCTTTTACGTGTAGCTGGCAGCTCAATGGAGGCTGTTCCTGGCCCCCGCTCACAGCAATGGGGGGGCGAATGGACCCCAAAACAACCCTCAGTAGAGGCTAGACTACACTGTGCCCCTGCTCCTGTTTCCTGAGCTCAGAATCAGGCACATGAATACTCTTCATGTGTTTTCTGCCTCCAGGTCCAGCGTGCAACAGGGATCGGCAACGACAGGAACATCCTGGTCACAGCGAGCGACCCCAGTGGCTTCCAGCTTGGCGCTTCCCAGCATGTGCGGGGACAAATCAACTTCCTCACCAAGGAGAAAGGTCCTCGCTGCCCTGGTCCTGCCCAGACAGCCAGCATTTCCCAGGGGCGTTATGAATCTGATCACATCTCCCTCCCCAGTGGGGAGGAGGAGGGTCTGCCTGGCAGCAGCTCTTCTGCTCAGGGAACAATTCCCATTTCTCTCCACAGGTTTCTACCAGCTGTGCCTTAACAACCAGCAAAACCACTTCGGCTTCATGCAGGTGTATCTCAACTTTGGTGTCTACTATGAAGCCTTTGACACAGACAAGCAGCCAGAAGAGGGGAAGGAGCTGAATGACACCCTGGAGGCAATTGGGGTGAGTGTGAAGGTGATCACAGCGCTCCAGTGCCGTGGGGATGGGCAGGTTCTCACGAGGGAGCCACGAAGGGTGTTTGCTGTTGGCTGAGCTGCAGCTTTAAGTTAATGCTGAGCACAGGGGGAGCTCCAAGAGCCCCTCTTCCAGCCTCAGGGTCTGCTGCAGCCTGGCTGCTGAGCACCCACCTCTCCTGCAGGTCAGCACCCAGAAACTGCAGCTCCACATCTTCCACATGTGGCGCTTCTACAACTTCGCCCGGATGCGAAAAGCATCTGACTCCTTTCTCCTGGAGTCCAACTACAACTACATCAACTGGTGGTCGATGGCTCAGAGCTGCGCCATTGTCCTCTCCGGGGTGCTGCAGCTCTACTTCCTGAAGCGCCTCTTCAATGTGCAAGCCTCTGGCAGGCAGAAGTGCTAGCAGTGTCCAAAAGTGTGGGAAGGACCAGTGCCTGCAGCGCTTCATAACAAAGCCAACAGCTAATTCTGACCCTTCACAGAGAGGGAGGAAAGGCCAAACCCTGCTTTGAGGAATTAAGAGCTCCCCTGCTCCTCCCTTGGCTGAAATCACCCCAACCAAAGAAAAGCACAACACTGAACTTTGTGTGCTAGGTCAACTTTGTTACCTCCCTACCCATCATCATGGTGTCCTATAATGTTTTTTCTACCAGGCACTTAATAAAGAATCCCTGGCACCCAGTCTGGGGTGTGACAGCAGTGTGACAGATTCTGTCCACCCTCTGCAAGCCTGCACAAAGCAAGTCCTGCCTTTCAGGCAACTCCTTGCCCCCTCCTCTCCCCTCAGCTCAGTGGTCAGCCTGTCCACCCAGCCCTAGGCTCTGTGCCTCCCCTCGTCTCTTCTGCAGAACTGCATGTGCAGCTTCTCCCTTCTGGTGTCTCACCCCAGGGCATCATGCTGCCTCAGGAAGGCAGCAGCCTGTACCACAGACAAGGGTTAACCTCCCCTGAGGCGCTGCACTAGACATCAGGCACTTTAGAAAAGGAACGGGCTTTATTTGGGAGCAGGGGTAGCTCCGGTGCCTGCAGAACAGCTCCTCGCTTGGGTAGCAGGTCCCCCAGAGCATGGGGCTGTGTGCTGGTGGCTCCCAGCCCTTTCACACCAGAGCACACCCCAGCCGCAGAGTGAGCTCGCAGTGACACTGCCGCACTGACAGTGCAGGACAAGGTCTGTTCTGGCCAGGAACACTTGTGTCTTTGGAGTGCCAGAGTTCTCTTACATGAGGGTGTCCTCGTTCCGCACGTACTCCCCAACGTCAGCCTGGTGGAACACCACGATGGCCATGGGGTCCACCTTCCGGCACTCCTGCGTGGACTTGGCAGCCACCCCAAAGCCCTGGAGGAAAATGAACTGGAGATAAGAGTTTGCCCCCCAACCCTGTACCGCAGCCCTGGGAAGTGTGGGGTCCACTCACCAGTGGGACGTCAGCCATGGAGTACACCACCACTCCCTGGTACTGAGCCGTGTTCTCTGTGATGCGGCCCAGGCCGGACTTCAGGACATGGTTGCCGTAGAGAAAGGACTGCTCCGATCCCGGCTTCACCCACACCTTGAACTGCAAGAGAGCCGCAGCCCCGTGAAGGGCCGGGGCCTATTGCGGGCTGGGGGCTGCCGGGGACCGGTTCCCACCTTGGCGTAGGGTGCAAGGAAGTCCAGAGCCGTGACGCTGAGCCGGAACTTCTGCGTCTTGGTGAACTTCCCGAAGCACGTGCCCGGCGCCGCCAGGCTCTCCCGGGGGATGCTCGCCGCCACCTTCAGCAGCTTCTCACTGCGGGGACGGGGAACAGCGCTGGGGCAGCTCCGGGACAGCGCCTACTGCGCGGAGCCCCCCCCGCCGGCTCCCGCCTCACCTCAGGTAGTAGACGCGGTCGCGGTGCAGGCGGAAGCAGTAGGTGCCATCGGGCCGGTCCACCAGCAGCTGGATGTTCTCACCGATGCTGCGGGGACAGACGCCGTGAGCTCCCCCCGGTCCCTCCGCCGCCCCGGTCCCTCCGCCACCCCTCCGTAGCCCCGGCCCCTCAC